>APFE030384747.1:1867-84383 GCA_000404065.3 Pinus taeda
TAATCTACACATCATTATAGCGGCATAGCAATAAGGGGAACACAAGGAGTCGACTGAGTACTTACCAGAGGATTCATGCTTGTGCTTACTTGGATTCTGCCTCCAATCTTTGATAGGTTCAGACTCAATTTCATTCTCACTTGCGAACTTCTCCAGGAATGCGCTATTGTAGACTTCCTCTGGCATAGGCAAATGATACATTTGCCTCAAATCCTCTGGCTTGAAGGACCCAAAAATCCTTCCATCGTTTGCGACGAAAGTTCTGTCTGTGATAGGAATTTCTTCAATTTCCCACTTGATAACATCGGTGTATGGAAGCATTTGCTCTCTTGCCGCTATCCTATGTAGGAAGGAGTCGGCCAAGTCCTTTAGAGTGCACTCTGATTTTTTGGTAGAATCTGCGGTAGCTTCTTCTACCACCTACTCAGGTTTCTCGGCCTCTAGCAAATCATAAGTTCCTTGCCAAGTTGTTCTGGCAAGGCCCACGCACGTTGTATCTGATATCAAACCTTTCTTGCTGTTTACTATTAGTTGTGGCGCGGCTGGTGAATCGATAACGCCTGCAACCTTCTTCTGCTTTTTACCCATTATGCCTGAGTTGCTTCGAAAATCTGTATTCTGCACAGAGAGGTGGTTTTGGCGTAACACTGAGATAACAATGAAACTCACAACTGATAGTAGAATAGAAAGAAGAACGTCGATATACTTTGTCTTTATTAAAACAGCGCGGATACGATCTATAGGCAGATCTGAGGGGATGGATTCATTAAGGGACCGTATAGGACTTGCCACCTTATAAATGCTCATTAGTGCAATATTTGCCGAAAGATCTTTTAAATCGTGCAATGGGCGTACTGGCGGCCAAGCGGGGATGATTATGCCTTAATTGTCATTAACTCGGGCTTTCCAATCATTTTAACGGCTTTTCGTTGAGAACTGTGCCTTATCTTATCGGATCGGGCAGGGGCGCGAGGGTAGTTTTAACAATGCTTTGAGTGTTGCCGATCGCCGATCGCCGATATCGCATCGAGGAAAGGCCTATGCGCATTAAGGATTCAACAGGGGAAACCATCGATCGCCGATCGCCGATATCGCATCGGCGAAAGGCATATGAACAATGCTTGCGGTACGAACGGGACTGCCGATTGCCGATATCGCCGATATCTTTATCGGGTCGGGGTTTTAACGATGAGCACAATAGTGATGCACGAGGGAATGCCGATTGCCGATATCGCCGATAGCTTTATCGGGTCGGGGCTTTAACGATGGGCGCAATAGTGGTGCACAAGGGAATTGCCGATCGCCGATATCGCCGATAGCTTTATCGGGTCGGGGGGAGCCTTTTGATTGCTTGGTACATCCTTTATGTTATTGCGATATGCGATCTTGCAATCGCTTTATTGCAATAAACACATATTTGCTTTATTTCCAAATTTTAAAAGAGATATGGCTTTTGAGGGTAAGTTTATAAAGCGCTCCTTTGATTTGTTGGACTTTTGCAAAGTAAGAGTTTTGACATCAATTTTATTTTAAAAGGGACCCATTTCATAGTTTAATGGTTTTGTAAATAAAAATAAATATAAAATGGGGGGTTGTTTGCAAGGCACAACAGGTTGGTAAGCAAAGTCAAATCAGTGATCAACAACAAGAGGCAGTGAATACTAGACAAAGAGGTAGAGATAGTGTCTAGAGAGCAGTGCAAAGGCAGAGAGCGAGAAGCATCAACCAAAGTAGGCCACGTAGAGCCTAGAAGATATAATACAAAATTTAGAGGGCCTGCGTCGTTCACGCATAGGGTAGTAGGACTAACGTAGAGGGTCCCAGAGGCTGCACACTACCACAAAGGGCTGATACAGAGGGTTTTGATTCTGACACAGAGCAGCAGGAGGCCGACATAGTGCTTGAGAGTTGTTGGAGAGGGTTTCGTTCAACATGCTTTCTAAATACCTATTTCTGAATAGAGAGGTATTACTACCGATTATTTTTTCTCTATGGGGTGATCTAGTTTGGCACCCAATTACACTCCAAGAAATATTGCATAATAATAAACCCTCAGAATAGTTGCACCGATTTTCCTGAATTGTGTTTTTCCGGGGACGATTGTCTAAAAATAACGGTGTTAGTTGTGTGTTTCTTTTCTTTCAGCTGTTGATCTATATATTTTGAGACTGTATTGTGTTTATTTCATTATTTATATGTTTTAAATAACTTGTTCAAGATTAACAAGTAGAATAAATAAACTAGAAGAATACAAATTAAATTTCTAACAGATAGACTTAGAAATTTCAACAAAAGCAACTTGGAATTAAATAAATCTATAGAAAGAGATTATTAGAACCTGGAAACATTCCCAAGAGTTGAAAATAAACATTCAAAGCAATTCCTATCCACAAAAGCTATAGAGAGACGAACTTGTAATTGTCATAGTAAGAAACTTGTTAGAAAGGTTTGCTACCAAGAAATAGTGTAAAAAGAAGCAAGAAATGGGTTAAGGTTTAGATGTAACTTGTAAGGAGTTTGTGGAGGTGATAGTAACCCTAGTACCTGTATAAATACGTAAATGTAGAAATTATAGAAAAATTTGAGATTATGAACCAAAATGGAAATTCGTAGTGTGTAATCATCATTTACCAACCAAAATTTGACCTTGCAAACTACTTCAACAAAAAAATCAGCATCCAACTTTATTTACCCTAAATGAAAATTTTCCTCCAATAATAATTGTCTAACTACAATAACATAAGAAGTGGATGATTTCCAACCTACAACAAGCCCTCACCATACTCGAATAAGGGAAAAGAAAATAGGTATATGTAAGCAATTTTCAAAGAATGAACCCTTTAATTATAAACCTAAAATCATAAATATGTTCATATATATATATAGAATCTCCAAGATACAAGTAAGTAATGGAAAGGCAAGACATTGCATTAATGACCAATGATAACATACGAGTTGTTGTGAGGAGATATTTAAAGAAAATATAAGAGATATTCAAAGAAAATTTAAACCAACTTATATTTAGTAAAAAAGAATTATAAAATTAACTTTTTTATTTTATGGTAAGTTAATTTACATATAGAAACATTTTAAGTGTAAGTCAATGCACTCTTGTATGTGAAGTTACTAGGTGGTATATTAAGGTAGTTTTTGAAGTGAAGGCGCCAATTTAATTTCACGTCCTTGATTGAGGTGATATTTTGGATATGATGAAGATGTAGTCCTACCAAGTTTAGAAAAAAATAATAATAGCTTAATATAATTTATAAATGAAATGGTCTCTTTTTTCTAAAATCCAACCATACTATTTCATGCAAGATTTTGATTTTTTGGGATACTCAAATTCTTGGACTCAAATATCTGGTTAAAGTAACGAGGAAAAATACCTTAAAAATTGTTATTTTGTGTGACAATGATTATTATTTAATTTTTATAAGTGCATTGTTATTTTTAGTAATGTTATTTAATTGTTTTGTGATGTGTTTTTAAATACTATATTTTTTTTTTTTTTCTGAAATCATATATTATTATTATTTAAAATAGTTTTTTTTTTATATAAATAGTCTTTAAAAAAAAAAATTTAAAATATTTAAACATTTTTGTAATTGGAATTATATAATAATATCTTATTATTTAGAATGATTTTTGGTAAAATGGTAATATTTGATTAATAATTAAAATGGACTTTTAAATATTTATTATTGTAATTTCTCTACATTTATTTATGAATTAAAATAAATTTTTATATGTTTTGGAATTTTTGGGGTGTATTGTTCAATTGAATTTGAAGAAAATCTAGCAGTCATTTGTAAATTGGAATTTTTATGTAAATATTTAGAGGGTTGTTCCCCAATATTTTAATTGTCTCACCCCATCTAAATTTGTTGAAGATTACTACATCATAACAAATAGTCCAAAAAAATACAAACTCACTCATCATAACTAAAAGGAGAAAAAATACAAAAATAAATAATACATCAAACCATCATACTAAATTATTTTGATAATTTTTAACATAAAAATATACCAATCTTAAAATAAGAAACCATTATATCATATCAAATAATCTCATTTTCAAAATTATTAAAAACTTCATTTAAAAATAAAATATATTTAATAAAATTTATAAAATAAAAATTACTTTATTTGATATTATAAAAATATATTTGATATTATATATAATGCCAAAAATATTTTATTCTAAACTATAAAAATAATACTTTATTTTGAACCTATTTTCCAACCCTACCTAAAACCGATATAAGTTAACTTTATCATCTCTTGCATTTAAATATGGAGTCATCTACTGAAGTTGAGTAATTGCTCTGATAGTCAGACGTGGCTGGAATCTCGACAATTCTTTTTGTAGAGGAAGTGTTTGAAACTTGTTTTTTTGGTGGAAAATTCAAAAAATCTTGTAGAGATAGTCTTTGAACCGTGTGTTTTTGTTGGTGGAAAATTCAAAAAATCTTGTAGAGACAGTGTTTGAACCATGTTTTTGTTGGTGGACAATTCAAAAAACTTGTAGAGAGAGCATTTGAACCGTGTTTTTATTGGTGGAAATTGATTTAGCACCATCAAAAACATCTAGGACACCTGTAACATGGATTTACAAAAATCCTTGCCGAATTTTCTCAAAATATTACAAGAAATCAAAAACATCTAGGACACCTGTAACATGGATTTACAAAAATCCTTGCCGAATTTTCTCAAAATATTACCAGAATTTTCATCGCTTTTGGGGCAAAAAAACAATGTCATTAGGCTACTGCTACAAAAGTAATTATTGCCTCCAGAAGTGTCCAATAATAAATAGCTCATGTTTCAGCAAAGTCTTACACCTACATACTTATCTGTCTAATATATTTTGTAGTAAATAATGATTATGGTTTAGTATTACTTAGTTTTGCAAGGAGTTGTCTTTAAAGAGACTTCTACTGCTACAAAAGTAATTATTGCCTCCAGAAGTGTCCAATAATAAATAGCTCATTTTTCAGCAAAGTCTTACACCTACATACTTATCTGTATAATAAATTTTATAGTAAATAATGATTATGGTTTAGTATTACTTAGTTTTGCAAGGAGTTGTCTTTAAAGAGACTTCTACTGCTACAAAAGTAATTATTGCCTCCAGAAGTGTCCAATAATAAATAGCTTATTTTTCAACAAAGTCTTACAGCTACATACATATTTGTCTAATAAATTTTATAGTAAATAATGATTATGGTTTAGTATTACTTAGTTTTGCAAGGAGTTGTCTTTAAAGAGACTTTTTGGAAGCTTTTCCGGTGAGTTTTTCCGGTCAAAATCCGGCAGCAATTTATTGAAATTGCAAGTTTGATAGCTAATTTCTGCACAATCAAAGCGTACCAGGGGTTTTTCAGGGTGTTGAATCCAAATATGCAGTTAAAAAACCATTTTAAATAATACAAATCAAGATTTAACCTCAATTTTTTCCGCCGGATTCCGTCACTGGAATCTTCAAAAAGTCGCACTAAAGACAACTCCGTTTTGCAAACTCTTATCTTACGGATAACCTTTATAGTAAATAATAATAACCTAGTGTAATTTAATGATGAAATGGTTTTCTTTTCTAAAATCTGATTATATAATTTTATGCGGGTTGTGATTTTTTGGGCATTTAAATTCTATCTATTAAATAATTTAAATTTAAATATTTAGTTAAAATTAACTTAGAAAAAATGTTATTATCTGTAGTAAATTGGTAATATCTGATTATTTAAATATATTTTTAATTATAAAATAAATTTATCATTAGTAATTGAAATGGACGTTTAAGTATTTCTAATTATAATTTTTGAATTTTTTTGGGGGTATTGTTTGGTTGAATTTGCATAGAACCAAAAAGTACCAAAAGACTAATAAAATAAACAAAATGGCAAAAGACATACCCAATTGTCAAAGATGACAGTAGCTGGGTTATCTTGCCTCATCCTTGGTAGGGGATGGGAGAAAAGGGCACTTGACATGTTTATCTTGCCTCATCCTTGGTAGGGGATGGGAGAAAAGGGCACTTGACATGTTGCTCCAGGTGAGAAAGCAAGGCCTCAAGCTACTCCAATTCATCTTGAATGTGTATTTGTTGATTCCATAACACCACCACTTGCTCGCTTAAGTGGCATTGGAAATAATCAATTCTAGACAAGGCCAACATCACTCCCTCATGTTCCTCGAGATGATTTTTTCTCATAGGCTTTCGACTACATCTTCACTGACTGCCTAGATGGTGTTGGGGTTGCATGGGAGGAGTTGCCTCTCTTCCTTTGGGGTGGAAAGGGACCTCTACAAGGTTGGAGAATGCGTCCCCTTGCAACCGTGTTTGACTTATCAGGATCCTTTTTTTGATATCTCCATCGAGGCCTGGGCTCCAAAGTGGTTCCATTGGCACTGGTATCTAGAAAAAAGTTGTGATAGAAAGCCATACAAGGAAATATTCAAAGGTAGTAGCTCCAACTGTTGCACCCACACTACCCCCAATTCGCTCTTCATCACAATGCATATCCTCTTCCTGCTTGAAACTCAGACCTCCCCTTGACGACGTGAACCTCCTTAACACCCACTTGGTTATGCCCACACTTCACATACTACCATAATGGGTTTAACACCCACATTAGACTTGGACACGAATGTATCAATTTCCAACCACCAAGCACAATGCTCTCCAAATCCTAACCCCTTGCACCTTCAATTCTGTCCACCCACAAGTAGCTCAACTCCTGAGGAGGGCACCACAAGAAGTGAAGACTATGACACCCATAACCAAATACCCTCTGAAGGTCGCACACCTCTACACCAGTGGGTCATAGAGTCATAGGAAAACATAGAACCAAGGAAACAAGAGACAATTAGGAGAGAAGCCTACACAATTCTCCATTTACACTCTGCCCAATTCCAACGACACCCTAGAGAACAAGAGATATGATAAACTATTGCTCATACAAATTACCAGGTGAGAGCCAACAAGAGGTTGGGCTTAAGATGCTGAACCAATTTGGAGGACACCACACGGAGTACAAAATAAGTAAAAGACCAAATTGCATTGGGCTTGCTTCTACAAACTCATGCCTCCCGTGTCACATTTCAAATTATAGCACACTGCCCCTTTGAATCGCTAATAACAATCAATGATCGAAGAGCTTGGCTTGAGGTGCCAGCGTGGATCACTTACCCTCAACTACCATCGCCATAATAACATTACAAAAATCATCATTCAGCTACTGAGACTGTGTTCCCACATACCTTCGCATAAATTCTCTTGAGCACCAATGGGTGATTTCACACAGTCACACAACGCACCTTGTTTTGACATGCATTAATGGTATGGAGGGAGGCCTGACATGACACCTGAGAACCTTGGATTATCCACCCCCATATGGGTATTTTAATTACATGTTTGACTTGTAAAATCTCCACAATTTAGTTGTTTCACATGTTTTTGAAGATATTATATTTATATATGGGCCTAGTCCAACTTATAGGCGAAATGGTCTTTTTTCACCGGAATTCCCAAAATCTGGCAATATAACTTCAATTAATTTTTGTTGTTTAAAATATATTTTTGAATATATAAATTGATTCAACATCATTGACTTCCCTTAAAAATTAGAAACAAAAAAATGGTGGTGAAATCATTTCTTCTATAAATGAGGCTATGCCTACTTTATATATATAGTCAAAATTGTTATTTTAAATAATAAAATATTATAATTTGAGCAAAAATTAGTTGGCTAAATCCCAATCAAAAACTCCATAACCCATAATAATTTAAATAATTAATAATTAATATTATTATTATTATAAAACAATGGAGTTTGGTCGTGCCGGAAAAAAATGAGGTGAAATCTTTATTTGTGTTATTTAAACTGGGTTTTTGACTATATATATGGATTCAACAACCGTAAAAATGCGTGACACATTTGAATTGTTCCGGCATTACCCATCAAACTTGTGATAATCCCATCAAACTTGTGATTTCAATAAATTACGGAAAAATTTTAGAAAAATTATGCCCAAAATTCCACCATAAAACTTCCAAAAATTAACACTAAAAACAACCCGTAAAATAACAATCAAAAGATTAAAAAAAGGTAAAAAATGGCCCAATTAACCTATCCACTAAACTACTAAAAACAATAAGACTTTTTCACCCTCTTCCGTTTCTTTATTATTGGAGTTATCTATAATGCGACTTTTTGGAGATTCCGGTGACGGAATCCGGCAGAAGAAATTGAGCAGTTAAAATGATTTTTTAACTGCATATTTGGATTCAGCACCCTGAAAAACCCCTGGGACCTTTTGATTGAGAAACTAGCTATTAAACTTGAGATTCCAATAAATTGCTACCAGATTTTGACACCAAAAACCCACCAAAAAGCTTTCAAAAAGTCTCATTATAAACAACTGCAGTATTATTTATTTCGATGTCACTCCCTTTAGCTCGATCTCTATACTTTCTGATTTGTGTTCGATATTTTCTCGTATCGACCAAGCGATTGGGCTTTGGCGCTCCAGGTACGAAGACTGTGATTCTGCTACGTTAGTCTTTACCCTATCTGATTTCAAAGAGTACGGGTTAGCCAACTTCATATTCACTCGCTCCTGGAAGGTAAACGAAGGTAGTGCATCTCTTTATGGATCCTTTTGTTGTTCTTCCATGGGAATTAGGTCGAGAGTGTCTGTTAAGAGTGCCCTACCATTCCCATGCAAACCTCAAAGTTGTTTGCAAAACCTGGGAGGCCATTGTGAAACACCCCCAATTCTACGAAGACAGAAAAAAGCTTGGAACTTCCCAGCAGTTGATATGTTCGTTCGAACTCCGGGATTATTTTGATGACACTTGTTATACTCTAGAAATGGTGGTTTCTGTCTTTGACCCTCTGCGCGGCACCCGGAAAACGCTTCCTCCCCTTTCAGATTTCACAGGCAGTCGTGACGGACTGCCATTCTTTTCAGAGTGCGTTTGTGTCAATCAAAAGCTGGTATTGTTGGGCGGATGGATTCCGTCCAGAATCGAGGAACCGGAAGCATGCAAAATCAAGGAGTTAACTTCGTTCATATTAACACGGGCTCCTTATCATCACCAATGATTCCATATCATCATCAAAGAGGTGACCTTGTTCACATAATCAAGAAGTTCACATCATAACAAGTTAGCATTATTAAGGAGTTTATTATCAACATTAAGAAGACCTCATCATCAACATCCACATCATCTAGGAGCCCATATTTTCATCCAGAAGTTGGTCATGCATGTTATCAATAAGGAGTCTATATCATCATCATCATCATCATCATCATATTACCAAAGAGTCCATGTCATCATAAAGAAATTGAATTCATCCATATCGTCATCAAGGATTCCACATTATAAAGGAATCCACATCATCAAGAACATCATGGAGTCTACATCATCACTAAGAAATCCACATCATTAGGAGTTAGAGTCTCTTCTTTCAAACAAACATAATCAATTCTAAAATTTGGTTCATAAGCCTTAGATTTTTTTTCTAAACCTTGTCTAGGGTTTACAAACCATAAACAAACCAAAGTTAATAAACATTAAAACACTAAAATAAATAGAATATACTTATATTTTGAGCTCTTGGTATCTCCCTATTATTCTTTATTATTCTTTCATCCATCCTACATATTAACCTCATTATCAATATGTCAAGTCTTCTAGAGCTAGATTTTCTTCTTTTGGCAGAAACAAATAATCACAAGCCCATTTTCAACCCAATTTTTCATGTTAGAGTTTGAAATATTTAACTCAAGAAACTCCTTGTGTCATTGTAACATAAACATAGTAGATCATAGTCTCCTTTTTCTTCTATTACTTATACTTCAATATTTATGCCAACTCTTAGACACATATAGAACATCATATAAAAAATAATGGCTTTCGAGGATCACATTTAGCAAATCGTTTCATTTTGAAAACATGCAACATGTTTTGACTTTTAATGCCACTTAAAAACTCAAGGATCGATATTATACAATCTTGATAGATTTCAAGATAACACAAATGTTATTGACTTCTTTCCTTTTAGAACAATTAGGTTGGTCTTTTGTAGTAAGATTCATTCTTCTTTTATGTATAGATCATATATCATTTTTTAAACTTTAGTTCAAGCATAAATTCAAATCCTTCATAGATTTCAAGTACATTACAGAGATTTAGCTTTTTCATAGTGATTTTATACCATGAAGATGGTTGCTCTAGACTTATCATCATAATTGTTCAAATAATGATGCTAAGAAGGCTTCATATACCTTAGAACCTTTCATTTATCTCAAACTTTCCTATTTTAAACTTTATAAATTTTGTATGAGTATATACGAGTCTCTTCAACTCTTACTTCTCAATATTTAAGGATACAACATAAATACTTGACTCAGATGACCATAAAAATTGGACCCATTTGTAACTTTTGGTGACCCACATAATACATATTCCAAAATGTATAGAGTTGTGAGTCATATCTTAATTTTTGTTGTAGTGAAGCTCTGATAACTCAAATTTTTGGTCTACCAATTAATTCCATTCTGGGTACTCAATTCTTCTACATAGATTCAAATAATACATGGCTTTCAAACCCTTCTTATAGACCTCAAAGTTTCGTGTCTTAGGATCAAATCAAGAGGCTCATCATAGGCTGCCATTACAAACTTTCACAATAGAGATATACAATGTTGTAACTCCATATGGGATACGAATGTATTTAACAATTCTACCATAGGTGGTTTTTTATCTAATCAAATCACAACATAAAATAAAAGATAGATCAACAACTTGAAAATAAGCATCTTTAAGTGGAAAACATCCTTTACGTCACATTAATTAAAAATTATTTGAGAACCAAATGACAAGATCTCCTTGGTATATATAGGAGTCTAAGGGATCATAATATAACTAGGGACTACATAACAATAATAATGTAAGGGCCCAACAATAAAAATAGTGGGCTTACATGGAGAACAACAATAACAAAATGGGGGCTACACTAGCATAATAGGGACCTAACATGCCGCTATCCTTCAAAAAAGTGTTGTACTCCACTCTTGAGTAGTTTTGGATGTTTCTCAATAAAATACTCATCCTCCCATGTGGAGTCTTTAGTAGGTAAGTTTTTCCACTTAATGAGATACTCTAAACTTGATCTTTTCAATAGACGCAATATTCCTTTTTTTATGTTATTGCTTTAGGATCCAATATGATTTTCCTTCCTCATCAACTTTTGGAAATATAGTTTGAACATGGAGCTTGTCACCTATAATCTTCTTTAAGCGTGAAACATGGAAAACTAAGTGTTCTCACAAAGATGCAAGAAGCTCCAATTGTATGCCATATTACAGATATTTTACAACACCTTGTAAGGGCCATAGTACTTGGATGATAATTTATTATCCTTCTTGGCTTTCTTGAGGGTAATTTGTATGTATGGTTCTAGTTGTAAAAATACCCAATCTCCCACATCAAAAATTCTTTCATTGCAATGTTGATCTTCTTGTTGTTTCATTTTATTATTCCCCATAGTTAGGTTATCCTTGAAGAGTCGGAGAACATGTTGTTGATGCTAAATGTGCTCTATCACTGCTTGAACCTTGTAATTGTCTCTTAAAGATGACATGATCGATGGTGTGTGATATCCATAAAGTTCCACAAAGGGGGTCAATTTTGTTGTAGTATGGAAGTAAGTGTTATACCACCATTCTGCCATGGGTAACCACTTGATCCATTTTGTTTGTGTATCAGATAGAAAGCAACAAATATATCCTTCTATAAATCAGTTCACTATCTTATTTTGTCCATCTGTTTTAGGATGATAAGGTGAGATATGATCTAATTAAGTACCAAGACAAGAAAATATTTTTTATCCAAAAAATTATAGTGAAAATGGGATCTTTGTCACTTACAATAATCTTTGGGTTTTCATGTATCTTTTGAATTGTTTCCACAAATGCAGTAGTGAGTGTACTGGATTTGAAAGGATGAGATAATGCACAAACATGTGCATACATGGTAAGTCTATCAAATGCCACTATGATGGCATTATTTCCTTTAAACTTGATTAAACCTATGATAAAATCCATTAAGACATATTCCCAATGCTAACTTGGAATGGGTAATGGTTGTAAAATACTTGGGGTCTTAGTTGTCCCAATTTTATTTTGTTGGAAAACCAAACATTTCATCACAAAATTTTGAAAATCAAACTTAAGGCCATCCCAAAAAAATTCCTTCTTGACATTGTGGTGATATTTTAAAAATCAAGATTTCACTCCTATAGAAGAGGTGTGTAATTCCAAAAAAATATGTTGTTTAAAATAGGAGTTCTTACATAGATATAAGTAATCTTTGAACCACAGTGAATCATTTTTCAAAATAAATGAACCACATGTATTAGGATTAGTAATAATATTATTCTATAGAGTATAAGTGAAGATTTTTGGCTATATGTGAGTTTTACATAATAATAATAATAATAATAATAAAATAAACTTATTTTGAGTTTGCATAACAAATGAATACTTTTAACATTGGTACCTGAAATGCTATTTATAGCAATGCTATTTTTAGCATTTCTTGTTGCTATTTCCAACACTCCCTCTCAACAACAAAGGCATTCAACTCTAACCCGATCCTGAATCTTCGGAATGTTTTGCATGCAATACTTCTCTCAAGTGTTGTTGCTCCAGCAACTTTAGAAAAAAATCTCCCAACTGACCTTCCTGTTGGGCTAGAAACACCCTCTAATGCTGAAGCTCTCTCTGCTGCTCCACTTGCATCTGTCTCTACTCGCTCAGCCAGTCACGTTACTTCTCATTGGGGCTCCTATAGCAAGGTCTAATCAAAGAGGTTGGGTACCTCAATGATCATGCCCCTATTCCAGCCATCTTGGGACTATCACTCCACATCGCCCCACCTCCTACCTGGAGGTATGTATGCATGTGATCCCTCTACCCACTTGGCTCAAAATTTTCCCCTACTGGAGGTCTTTGCATGAGTAGATGCCTCTACTCGATCTCTTCTCAGCTTCTCTAGTTGTGGCTGGTCCACAAACTCCTGCAGCTGCTTCACCAATTGTGGCTCTTCCGCAATTGTCTGAGACTTCTTCTGGCGTTGCATGTTGAGAGGTAATGTACTCTCCCTCTCAACCACCAAGGTTCCAATAGTTGCCTTGCTCCTTAAGGCTTTGCATGCATCTTGAACCTCAAGAGCATACATGTTCTTGATTCATGAATCGATCTGCTTCACCTGTCTCGTGGTGACGTGTCTAAGGAAAACCTTTCCCTTATTGAAGACTACATCATAGCCTTTGTTTTCTAGCATTGTGATCGATACCAAGTTTTTCTTCAGTCTAGAAAGTTTGTTGTATGAGGCCTGTTGTGAACTCTCTGGAAAAAACGATGTTGTATGAAGCCTGTGCATTGTAAATTCTGTGGAGAAAGAGTAGCAGATCAGTGGAAGGTCTTGATGCAGGAGACCACGACACTGGATAGTGTAGAAACCATCAGAAAGATTGATCGATGAAAAGAAGAGAGCGGAGATCCATGTCCAGGAATGTGGAAACTAAAACAAAGTTGTTGCAAGAAAAACAAGGACGTGAACATATGGTGAAACATGCCGAGAGCAAGTGTCAAAAGGTGGAGTTCCATGTTTCGTTGTAAGTTTTTGGAAGTGCTATGTCATAATCCATCAAAAAAGCATGTATGTGTGAACGTGAGTGGGAAGTTTTTTTAAATTTATTATTATGGCCTAACACATGTTCAAGGTTGGATTATTATTTTTTTTAATTGTTTTGTTAACATAAAAGTATAGTTTATTAAGGAAGGAGGTTTGTTGCTTGTTTTAAAGGAGTAATGAAGTGTTTTTTTAAGTGGCGAGAGAATTAAGATTAAAAAAAAGAGTTAAAAGGAGATTGATTTTGGCGAAAGGGGTAATAATTAAAGTTTTATTTTTAAGTGGAGTTTTTGTTTTTTGGGGTGTGAATTTTATTGAAAATGGAGACAACAGTTATAGATATGGAGAATTTGAGCAGGGTTAATTTTTCCCTATGGAAATCACAGATGGAGGATATACTGATTTTAAAAGATCAATGTTTGCCGACGGAGGGCACAACAAAGAAACCCTCATTGATGACGGATGAAGAATGGAATAAGCTAGATAGAAAGGTGATTGCAACAATATGCCAATATCTAGCAAAGAATGTGTATTTCAATGTGTTCAGAAAAAATATGGCAGAAGGATTATGGAAGAAGCTCCATGATCTATATGAGAAGAACACAACATCAAACAAAGTGTTCTTGATGAAGAATCTTTGTAATCTCAAGATGAAGGAGGGTGCTTTAGTTGCTGAGCACTTGAATGCATTTAATATTATTACTAATCAACTTGTCTCTGTTAAAATCATTCTATATGATGAAATTAGAGCCATTTTGTTAATGTGTTCTATCCCTGATAGTTGGGAAAATTTAATTGTAGCTATGAGAACTTCAACAATTGTAGGGACCCTGAAGTTTGATGATGTTAACAACAATTTAATGAATGAGGAGTTGCGATGCAAGTCAATTGTGGAAAACTAGGGAGTAGAAGCTCTAGCTTTAGCTGATCGTGGTAGGAGAATTGGTCGAGGCCGACAAGGGCGATCCAGATCGAGAGGCTGATCAAAATCAAGGAGGGGGAGGATTATCTGCTTTCATTGTGGAAAACCTAGGCACATGAAGAAAGAATGTCGATTCTGGAAGAAAGGAAAAAAGGATCAAAGACCGACCAATGCAAATCACAAGTCATACAGCACAAATGAAGGTGAGACTACTTCTGTAGCCATAGATGGTGATGTGTTGTTTACTGTTTCAGTAGAGGATGCATGTGTATATACATTTAGCAGTAGTTTTGATTGGATCTTTGACTCTGGGGCATCTCATCATGTAACCCCATGCAAAGATACTTTTGTTGCATATAATCTTGGTGATTATGGTAGAGTGCATTTGGGGAATAATCATTGTTGCAATATTGTTGGAGTGGGAGATGTCCAAATCAAGATGAAGGATGGACAAGATATATTGTTGAAACAGGTCAGATATGTACCATAAATTCACATGAATTTGATATCTATGGGACGACTGGATGATGAAGGCTATTCCACAAGCTTTGGAAAAGGAGGCCGGAAAATTAGCAAAGGAGCATTGGTTGTGAGCAAAGGAACCAAGACAGGAACATTATAAACATTGAAGGCACTGATAGGAAAATCAGATTTGGTTGTTGTCACAGAAGAAGGAAATTCAGCAAATATGTGGCATAAGCGCTTGGGTCATATGAGTGAGAAGGGTTTAAAAATCCTTGTTGGTAAAAAAAATTCCAGGTTTGAAATCCTACAATCTTGATCTTTGTGAGCACTGTATATATGGTAGACAAAGAAGGGTTTCATTTCTTAGAGGTGGCCATGACAGAAAGAAAAATGTGTTAGAATTGATACACTCACATGTGTTTGGGCATGTTAACATCAAGTCATTAAGAGGAGCATCATATTTTGTAACATTTATAGATGATGCATCAAGGAAGGTTTGGGCGTATCCTATGAAAAATAAAAGTGAAGTGTTTAGAATATTTCAAAAATTCCATGTTGTAGTTGAAAGAGAGACTGACAAATTTCTTAAATGCTTGAGAACAAATAATGGTGGAGAATATTGCTCAAATGCATTCAAGGAATATTGTGACAGGTTTGGCATAAAGCATGAGAAGATCGTGCTTGGTACTCCTCAACAGAATTGTATCGTAGAAAGGATGAATCACCACATTATGGAAAAGGTGTGAGGCATGTTGTCCAATTATGGTTTGGAGAAAAAATTTTGGGCTGAAGTAGTCAGTACCGCTTGTTACATTATAAATAGGCCTCTAACTACAGCCTTGGGTGGTGGTATCTCTGAAGAAGTTTGGACTGGTAAGAAGTTGAATTATTTTCACTTGAAAATATTTGGATGTGTCGCATTTGTACATATTCCCAAAGAAAATAGAATTAAGCTAGATGATAAATCTATGAAATGCATTCTTCTGGGATATGCGGATGAAGAATTTGGTTATTGTCTATGGGATCCAGTCAAACATAAAATTATTAGACGCAGGAATGTTATATTTAATGAGTCTAAAATGTTTAAGAGGATTGTAGGTGAGCTAGAGGTCAAGAAAGTTATTGACAGGTTTGAAGAACAACATGTAGACGTCCCACCAATGCAAGAAAATGGACAACAAATTCAGGAGCAGGAAGGACAACAAGTGGAAAATGAAGAACACCAAGAAGAAGGAATCTTTCAGGAACCTTTACAGGAGATTGAACCTGATAATGCACCAACACAGTTGGTTCATAGATCTTCTAGGCCTCATAAGCCTTCACAAAGGTTTCCTCCTTGAAACTATATTTTGTTCACTGATGAAGATGAGCCTAATTGTTTTCAAGAAGCTTGTAAAGTTGAACACATTAAAGAATGGAAGAAAGCAGTGGAAGAAGAAATGAACTCTTTGTTGGAAAATAAAACTTGGGAGTTGGTAAACCTCCCAAAGGATAGAAAGGCTCTACAAGACAATTGGGTTTACAGGATTAAGCATGAAGGCGACGAAAAGGAGAGGTATATAGCAAGGTTGGTGGTGAAAGGATTTGCCCAAAAAGAAGGTATTGAATTCACTGAAATTTTTTCACATGTTGTTAAAATGCCAACCATTAGAGTCATTCTTGGTCTTGTCGCTGCTTTAGACTTAGAATGTGAACAGTTGGATGTAAAAACTGCTTTCCTTCATGGTGAATTGGAGGAAGAAATTTATATGGAGCAGCAAGAAGGCTTCATAGAAAAAGGCAAAGAAGACTGTGCTTGCAAGTTGAAGAAGAGTCTCTATGGGTTGAAACAAGCACCTTGACAATGGTACAAGAAATTTGATTCATTCATGTGGAACATGGTCTTCACAGGTTGGAAGCTGACCATTGTGTCTATATCAAGAGATATGATCAAGGAAAGTATATCATATTATTGTTATATGTTGATGACATGTTGATTGTTGGGCATGATAAGAATAAAATCAAAAGGTTGAAGAAAGATTTGTGCAACAAATTTACAATGAAGGATTTGGGACCAGCAAAAAAGATATTGGGCATAAGGATTATGAGTGATAGGAAAAACAAAAGATTGTGGCTTTCACAAGAAAAATATATCAAGAAGGTGCTTGACAGGTTTAATATGAACGATGCCAAGCCACTTGGTATACACCTTGCAACCCACTTCAAGATGAGCCCTGAATTATGTCCTAGTGATGACTAGGAGAAGGAAGAGATGAGCAAGATTCCTTATGCTTCAGCAATTGGCAGCTTGATGTATGCCACGGTATGCACATGACCAGACATTGCATATTCAGTGGGAGTAGTGAGCAGGTTCCTTGCCAATCCAAGGAATCAACATTAGTGAGAAGTAAAATGGATTTTGAGGTATCTCAAGGGTGCTAGCCATTATTGTTTATGTTTTGGTCACAATGAGACTATGCTTGAAGGATTCACAGATGAAAATATGGTTAGAGATATGGACAATAGAAAGTCCACTACAGGTTATTTGTATACATTTGCAGGTGCAACAATATATTGGGTGTCAAGGCTACAAAGAATAATAGCTCTCTCTACAACAGAAGCAGAGTACATAGCTGTAAAAAAGGCTTGTAAAAAGATGTTGTGGATACAACAATTCCTAGGAGAGATAGGAATAAAGGAGGAAAAGTATGTGTTGTATTGTGATAGTCAGAGAACCATTCACTTGGCGAAAAACCCAATATTTCACTCAAAAACCAAGCACATTGACTTAAGGTACCATTGGATCCGACGTGTGTTGAAGGAAGAACAATTATCCTTGGAAAAGATCCATATAGATAGGATCCTTGTTGATATATTCACAAAGATTCTACCAAGAAATAAACATGAGTTATGGAGAGGCATGGTAGGACTCAGTGTGATTTGATTCATGACTCTTATTTGGTTTCAAGTGGGAAAATGTTAAGTGTGAAGCCAAACCGATGCACACTGTGCTAATGCCGACATCGACTCCCCGACACTCTGTCGTTCCCTGAATCACATGCCTCCTAGGAATATCACCCACAAAATGGTGGGTAACCTCTGGCTCCAACTAGGACGTGATCTCTCGAAGAAGTGGGTGAAGCTCCTCGAATAAGAGGTCACGAGAAATCCAACAATTTCTTGGTTACCATAGACTTGTCACCTGCACATATAATAGATGGAAAAACACGAGGCAACATGCTTTCGCGACATCTCATGATCACACATGCTATATGTCAGGCCATAAAATCAACAAAAAATAAAATATCCAAATATGCATCTATTTACTATGAGAAATATCATATGATTCTATT
Source organism: Pinus taeda (assembly GCA_000404065.3). NCBI lineage: Eukaryota > Viridiplantae > Streptophyta > Pinopsida > Pinales > Pinaceae > Pinus > Pinus taeda. The sequence continues at coordinate 20,292 of APFE030384747.1, forward strand.
TCTAATGCAAAAATCATCAAGTAATGTATCCTACTTTACCATGCATATGATACAATGTCAAGTCTTAGGATAATACTCCTTTAGGAGTTGCCCGTTTACGGGAGGTGAATAGACTCACCATCTAGAGATTCTAAATAATATCAGTTTATTCCCGCCACATCACTTATCTTGAATGGACCTATCCAAAGGTTGTCCTACTTCTTGTGCATGCCGAGTTTTTCTCTTCTTTTATCCCATAGGAGTATTAGATCACTGCGTTTGAATGCATTGTGCCCACTATATTTAAATGTGGTTTTCATTTTGTCATGATTATGCTCAATTTGGTCGAAATCTTTCCTTCTATTTTTGTCATTTTCAATTATTTGATCAATTCGGGATTGTATGGTATTTTGTTGATTCGGGAAATTTTTGAGGCATTCAAGGATGAGTAATTGCATTTGGATAGGTAACTTGGCCTCAGAACTACTCATACACAGTAAAGGATTATTTTCACTTTCCGACTACACTCAAGGCACTCATAAGCATACATATAAACACATAGTCATTTACAACAATATAAATACCAAATATATGAGTCAAACACTCATCCACTAAACTCAACCGCCCAAATTTTATTTAGTTCTAATTATCTTCTAAGCTTCTACACTAATTGTTGGCTCCATCCACCACTACCATAACTCTACAATGCTAAGTTAAAGGCCATGGTAGCTTGTAAAGACTTTAAGGTTATTCCCTGTTATTGAGTTTTCCAATGTCTATCTCTTTGCACCTTATATTATTTAACATTCCTTACATGTAAAAGTGACTCGGTTATTTGCTTCCTTTCATTTTTTCCCCATTCTATAATTGTGCAAAATGCTCCATCTTCTTCCTTGTGTCTCTTAATATTCATCACTACATTGTTGGTCGTTCCCCATCTGTGCATTTATTGTTGCAATGCTCCCCCTCTCTTCATCCTCCAGTAGGTGTCTCTAATCAAACACACTACATCCTTGATGTTTTTGGGACCATCCTGTTGTGAGAATTAACATTTCACTTCCACTTCATCCACTTTTTGATCTAGTAGATTTCAGAAAGTTTTCTTACATTCTTGAGTGAACTGTTTGAAACTCTCGAACTCTAATCCTTTTTTATCTTGTTTCCTTTGCTTACCATTTGTGGTTCTTTTTGGCCCAATGTCATGCTATATCTCTTATCTTTGTAAGTCATTTACCACTACCACATTCTCTTAAGTCCCAATGTACTTTGCCAATCCTTCACTTAATGATCAATTACCTATGAATATATGATCTGTTCCATGCCCTTTCTCATCATCTTAATGATGCATTGCACACCTATATGAAACTCTTTGATCCAATTCAATGCACACCTATGGGAAACTCTTTGATCCAATTATCTAGAATGTCTCTCATAGCCCATATTTTGACCTATCTCCCCCTCTAGTGTGATTGCACTTATATGGTAATTTCCAAGAAATTTATGTGGTGATTTCCACAATGATATTATCCTTATTCATCATATTATCCTTATTCATTAGTCTTCAACGTCATCCTATCAATATGTTGAAATATCCTTACATTCTCTCTATTCAATGGCAATATATATCCTTCCACATCTAGGATACCATCACATAGCGTAATAGAATTATGACCCATGACATCTTTTCTCCATTAAGAATAACATCACACATAACTATAACACGCTGCTTCCTTCTCCATTGGATGAGGAATCCTCATACATTATACAATCATATCTGTTAATCCAAAACCGAGTTGTCTTTAGTTAGGCTTTTTAGAAGTTTCCCTGGTTGGTTTTTCCGGTCTAATTTTTCTAAAATCCCGTCAAAATTTATTGAAATCACAAGCTTGATAGGTAACTACTGCACAATCGAAGTACGCTAGGGATTTTTCAGGTGCTGAATTGAATCGATATATAGTCAAAAAACCAGTTTAAATAACACAAATCAAGATTCAACTCAAATTTTTCCGCCAAAATTTCAACACCAGAAAATCCCAAAAAATCACACAAAAACAACTCCATCCAAAACCCATGCTAACGAAACAATGACACACTGCATCCTTCATCCTTCTCCATTGGATGAGGAATTTTTTACATGATACAATCCTATCCGTTTCTCCATTGGATGAGGAATCTTTTTTACACGATACAATCCTATCCGTTAATGCGAAACAGAACCGGCACCCTCTAAAGATCAACAGGATGTCAGAGAGATCAACATCAACCGGTAGTGATTTTGGGCAGTGCTACAAAAAGCAAGAATTGATCAACGGGCAGTGCTTTTGGGTAGTTCTATAAAATGCAGGAATTCACATAGAATCGGTTATTTGAAATCAAGGCGAGTTTGAATTACCTTTGCATTGTACATTCCCTTTCTCTAAAAAATATTATAGATCAAAAATTAGATTAGGCAGTAAATGAGATCTGAGTTCCTGTTTTATTTTTATCGGAAAGTAGATGTCAAGACTGGCTGCCCGTCTTAAAATCACTTGAAGGAGGACGATCATGCAGTTGATATGAGGAAGTGGATCATGCAGTTAATATGAGGGTTTTCTCTTTCAAAAACGGTTGCAGAGGAAGTGGATCTGCTATAGAATGAGAAAAGCATTAAGGGAGAGAGGGATTGGAGAAGAGGTTTTGGGTGGAGTAAAAAATATTAGAGCAGAGCAAAGAGGTGGGCAGCTCCAAAATAAAGGTACCCAGGTATAATGTTATATTTATGACAATAGGTAACTTACATCTGAAGAAACAGAGATATAGGTTTCATTATTTTTTCATTTATGATAGTTGGTAACTTATGATCTGCAGAAACAGAGATACATGTTTCATTCTTTTTTCATTTATTGATGTTACAGTGCATTTAGATTTCATCGTTGATTATGATGCGGAGACAACTAATTTTGTCATTTAATAGGAGTCTAAAGATGGGGTGAAATAGACGGCAAATTATAAGGTGAAATGAAGCAAGAGGTTAGCCACCCCAATCTTGCTTTTGCTCTTGCTTCTTTTTTCAGAGCTTCAGAACGAGCTAAAGAAGAAGGTGCGCTATTCGTGGATGTAAGTGCGCGATGGGGTGACCGACCAATGGTGACTCAACGATACCTTACTAAAGAAAGGTAGGTCCATGCCCAGTGCCCACCACATTTCACCCAGAATTCGGAACTGAGTCCTACCCTCTGCTGATCATATACGTTGGTCCACCCGGTTCAACAGGTCATATGCGCCTACTGCTGAGGTGTGGGAGGATCCTGTAATAGCAATTCCACGTGCTTTCGAGATATACAAGTGAGCTGAGGCCCCGGGAGAGGTGCCGGAACAGTTGCTAGGACCGGGAAGAGGTACGTCTCCCTCCTGTTCAAATCCTCCATAGATATTTAGGGATCCTCTAGGAATTAAACTATTTAAACTCATTTGAAAATAGACACGGAACAACTCGACTCTGTTAAACCCTCTAGATTTTTGGAGATTTTAAATATCTAACAAATCCAAATACTATGCCTAGACTAACTACTGCTTCACCATACACTATTTGTGAGGTAACTTTTCTTCCCATGGAGTTTGCATAGGGGAAGAATCAATGGTCTTTTATCATTAGCTCTCCTTTATGGTGTAGTGATTTAGAGAGTACCCTAAGTCATTGGACCGAGTAAGGGAAGAATTGAATGCTGAGCTTTGTCATCTCAGAACTTAAATCAAATTAAATATCTATAATCCGACTCATATATTCGTTTTCACAATCCTTTCTATTGCTGAATAGTCAGAAATTGTGTTAATTGAGGGTTGATTAAGTTTATTTTTGGTAATATAGAGAATTTTATTATGATGGATTTCTCTGGTAGGATTATGTTGCCATGAAGTTGTGGTATTTTTTTACGGCATACATGCTTTTTGAAATGTTAGTTTTACTAGCATTGGAAAACAAATTAGTACAATGAAGCCAGCTAAACAATGTCTCTCTGCCATTTATGTAAAGTTGACCATGAGATCCATATTTACAATCGCCGTCAAAAATTTGTTTAATCTTTAATGTTTGATAGTGCCCAAAATGAAACCCTCGTTCTTCTGAGGCATTAGTCCCTATGACAGACTGTATTAGGTATTTGTTATGCTATAGCATTATGGATTCCGATAATTTTTTCATGTTCGAACACTAATTTAGGGGTTGTATATAAGCTGTATATACTCAAATCTCAAGTAGCCATAAAGACTAGTTATTGGTGATTGTGGAAGGGACAAGAATTTTGGTCCTTATTTTAAATCTAATTGTTTCCATGTCCCTTGGATGAGTACCAATTGTCTTACATAGAGTGCCTTATGTCCACAAGTAAAAAAAAGGGCTACCACTACTGATGGCTTCCCAATATTTATATATCCACGAATTGCTAAAATAGGAAAGCCGCGACCTTGTTCGCTATTCTGACATTCATGAGTCCTTCATATTTTAACTAGACAGCATTTTTTTTAGGGGAGTAGTGCCAGGATAAAAAATTCTTGACTGTCAACAAACTTCACATGACAACCCACTAACTAATAGTAAATGTACCACCTGACCAATTCTTCCAAAACTGAAGGTTACATACAAAAAATTATAAAGACAATTTTGCAGCAGGTATGTGATCTTCATTCTTTCTCTGACCATAAATTCACTGTGGACACAACTGCCACCACCAGGATCAAAAGTGAGGCCATTTAACCCAATAGCCAAGTGCCAAGTGTCTCCATTCCTTGTCTAATTTATTGGTCGACATTTTTCACAATCTGGCTGTCTTGTCTATCAATGATGAAAGAAAACACTGAGTTTTGGATCATGAAAGGTTCAAGACATTGTCCAGATGACCTTCAAGAGAAAAGAATAGTTTTTTCTGAAAGCAAAAATACACTTTCTGGCAACAAACACAGTCCATTTCAGTATGCAAGGATAGCAACTCTGGTGAAACATTGATTGTAACATAGGCATTGGAGAGAATGTCATCGGATTCTATATGAATCAAAAGAAGGTGCCCATCAAAAACTTTGATGTCTCTTCACTGTATTTTAATCCAACGCCAACATCACAGAGCTCTAATTATCTTCTGAATCTGGCTTTCCTCTGCCTTTTAGTTTACAATTTGACATTCGTTGTTGTCTAGATCTATTGACTGCAAACTAAGGCTGTCAGCAGTCACAAAAAAATCAGAAAAATCACCATGATAAAGGGAAAAGTATTCTGTACTCAACCACAAAGATCTTCAACAGTCGTGGTAGATTTTCCTCTATGTTTGCTTTAAAATACCCCTTGTGTCCAAGAATGTGTTCATGGTCTCCCTGATATGCATTTACAGTTTTGTTATGTTCACCCTTTTGAGAATTAAGGTTGCTGTTGGACTCATTTATTATCCCCCTTTTGAGAGTTAAGGTAGCTGTTGGACTCATTTATTGTCAAATCAAGATAACACTAGTTCTTCTTTTACTCTAGGGCACTGATCAAAATCCTTTGTACAGTAACAAGAAAGAGAGGATCTACAATATTTTCTTTCGAAGAGCAGATTTGACTTCCTTTCTGTCATAGTTACCTTACAGGTTCTGAAATTTGCAGCTGCCCTTGTCCCTTATTTATGTGTTTGTCATCCACCTGTATAAGAAATGTTTGGTTAATGCCAGGACTGTGGTCTGAACCTAAGGGTTTGACCTCATTCATTTCCAATCTGCCAGGTTCAGATTTTTTAATGGAGCCAGCATTATCTTCATGGCATTTCAAGACATCTTGCTCTAAGGTTGTTTCTTCTACATCTTTGTTATCTTCATTGTTGTTGCCACAACGATGTCCTCTTGGAACAGTAGAAACATCATTATATTTTGGAAAGAACTACCATCCTTTCTCCTTGATCAAGATTGGGATTATCTTCAGGGGGTTTAGATGTGCTTTTGATTATATCACAAGACCACAGTGAGAGCAATGGAAGATTATTTCCATGGTCATTGAATTTCATAACAGATGTTCAGTGTTGCTCCTTGAACGCTATGCATTAAACCAAATATTTTCCCTTTTGAGAGCATTTTGTAAGATCAAATTATAGGAGTTGAACGATGCCCAGAAAATTTGTGTGCATGACTGCCTTGAGAGCTTTAGGATCCCTTATTCAGCTTGATATTTATTTTTGGACATTGTTACCCAACCATGTCTCACTGCTTTTCGGCCCTTAGATGCCGAAATTTAGGTGTATATCATGATTTATAACCTGAGATATACAGCATTTCCAAAGAACAAGATGTAACAAATTAAGGGTTTTGAAACCTTTCAAATCTTTATGGAATTTCTAGAACTTTCAAATTAAGGGCATTTTAAACCTTTCAAATCTTTCACGGTACTCTGACATCTACTGCAGGCACATTGTTCATTCATTCCATCTCATTTTGTTTGCTTATGATCTTCTCCCCAGGATGATTTTAACATATCTCTAGAAATGCAGGCTAATCCCCTTCCTATTTGTCGTTTTTCCTTTTCTTCGATGCATATTGGAGTCCCTCAGCTTTGTCATCATCCTTTGGATGTGGAAAAGAACCATTGCTATACCTCACACCAATTTGTTATTCATTTCATGTGCGTTTATTCCGATTCACTGTTTTTTGCAATTGTCTGTATGATCTTGAAACGACAAACGATTTTATTTTGGATTCTAAAATTTCTCAGACAGAATCTGATGGTAGGAATTATTTTCCATTTGTTTTAAATTCTAAAATGGGTCCAAACAGAGTTTCGCCCATGAATGTTTGAAGTTTGAACATTTCTTGCCACGATCCGATTTTCTCCTCACCCTCTTCGCCGTGAATGACACAGACCAGACTCGGATTCTGAAATAGTTTCGAATAAATGAGTCCACGCACGATGGATTCTGTTTGCGAACACTAGGCGTTGTAGAATCCGACCGACAGGCTGTTTTGCGCCAATGTAGGTCGTAGAAACGCCAAAAACAGGAGAGAATTCACAATTCTGAGTGCCATTATAATCAAATCCTTCGATGTCATTGCAGCACAGAAGATTAATGTCTCTTCTATTTCTTAGCAAAGACCCAACAGTGCTAATGGTGAGGGGTGTCGTTATTGGAACAGTTGGTCTATAAACCAGGGAGAGTTTGGCACCCGATTAGAGAATGAGCAGTACATATTCTGGGCATAAACGAATTTATAACAATTCTACCAATGGCCGTGTGGGTCCATTATTTCATTATTAATGGAACTGTGAACCTGGAATGTAGTTTTACACTAAATCCATCAGGCTTTCGTTCAGAAATTTGATATTCACGCAATACCTAAGAGCTGTAGGTTCTTCAAAAACTCGATCTTAACCTTCACCCTATTCGGGTTATCTGAAGGTTCAGCAATAAGGTCAATCGTTGATGGTTGACTTTGTAGCATTGACTTTGTCTCTAGGTTCTCCCATAATCAGAATGTAATATGGATAACAAATAAAATTCAACCGAACGATTGAAGTCTTTAAGTAGTCATTGTTTTGCTGTATGTGACACAAAATTATTCTAGGACTTCCTCGTGGTCATTATTTTGCTGTATATGACACAAAAATATTCTAGGACTTCGTCGCAAGATTTGGAATGCTATTCACAATATCCCCATTCTCACTGCATTGCGAATAAGGAGTGCAAAATCTAGAGTAAACTCTTATCCTGTTCTGCCGGAACGAACCAGGCTCCCATTTCATAATTTCATAATGCTCAAATTTCATAATAGATTCTCATTGTTCCTCCTTGAACCTTGTGCATTCAACCAAACAACCTTGTATGACCGTTCCTTGGGCCTCATGAGGTAGATAGGTAGTCATTTATGGCCAAATGGGTTTAATCAACTTAGGAGCGATAGTTAGATGCAATAGTTAATCACACATATATGCTTAATTAATATATTAGTGTAGTCGTTAATTGTTGTCAAGTTTTCTATGGCAAGCTTTCTATGTATGCATTGGAAATATTGTTTTTCTATAGTATTGGAGATCTACGATAGGGTCTTAGAATCACACACTACCAATCCAAATACTAGAACTAACTACTTTGCACAACGAAATATAAAATATTAGTAAATCAACACATGCACAAATATGCAACTTTTTACAATTTTCAATAACCCAACTTTGTTATATTAACAAACTGTAATAGATTTGTCTAGGGCTCCTGTACCAGGGATAATGGCCCTCATACATTCACTGATATAAGACTACAACTGGGACTTGATGTCAACAATTATGACAACCAAATTGCTCGAACAAGATACACTAACTATCTAGCTGATGTAGTGTGCTCTCTTAGCTTCTCTTGGTCGTATCTTGAACACACATGTCTGATCCTTTGGCTCCTAATCTGCAACAACACCAACCAACTCTATCAATGAACTAACTCCTTTAGGCCACTAAACATGGCTCCAATCTTCCCTTTAGTTGACCATTCATCCATCAATGCATCAACACATAGGATCTTCTTGTGAGTTGTTCACAACTCCGTTTGTGAACAACTCTAAATTGCCCACTACTGCTCCTCAACTTCTTTGGGACTTATTGACCACTCCCTGCTCCTTAGTCCTTCAAGGACACAACTCTAAGGGACTTCTTCCCATTAGTGCCTTCCTGTGCTGCCCAATGAAGACACACTTAGGGCATGGAGGGATGCCACCTATTACACCAACATTGAACTTGGGCTAGTCAAACAACTCCCTTTGACATCATTTTTTCGTCCTTCAAAGATCAGACCTAACCTTTTTCAATTTTGCCTCTTCTAACAATCATGTTAATCCTTCAAGGGGTTGTACTTAGGGCTTGGAACAAGTCGCTACAACCCTCCTGCAAAGTGTTCTTTTGACTATTCCAACTTTTGTCCTAAACTAGGACCTCCCATCCACTAACAAAACATCAATTCAAAAAGGGAAAACATATCTTGTTCCTCAAAATACTTCTGCCCTTTTTGACCTCGACTTCTGTACAAAAATATGATATTTTCAGCCCACTACTAGCGCTGACTATAACTAGGATTATAGTGCCAAACTTGACCTTAAATCTCCTTAATCTTCTATGGCTAGCCTTCCTCTATAAGCATGCTTCCTCCGTTGACCTTTGTGACACCTTCCTGCCTTCCTATTTATCCTTTAGGCCTCTCCAAAAGTCATCTATAGGTTTGTGGTTGTCACTAGAACATACTACAAAGAATTTAGACCTATGCCATGAAGAGAACCAACCCTAATTCTTGGAACAAAACTTACTCTTCCTCGCTGGCTTAACCTTGCTCAAACTCGGCCCAAACACCTACGATAAATCATCCCAAAACAAACCTTAATCTCCCTTCATGTGGACTCCTAGAGCTCGGTTGCCTCATAGGTGATCAACCTTTGATGCTTGTTATTTGGATGTATAAAAATGAGACATTGACATCTTCTATTTATACCTTCCCTTATAGTGGTGTCCAACCCATTAAGAGGGGCACCTTATACTAAGGCTGACTTGATCTTGAGACAAATTCTCGCACAAAACATTCAAAAATTAATATCTCCATTTCTACAAGGCATCTCTTGGTGCTACGAGCGAATCTTTGCTCCTTTAAGGATGCCCGACATTCTCCAAGTGCCAAGTGTCCAAATATCCTCATGGTTTTGGCCCCACACCTTTGGGTGCAAAACCCCAAGCTTGGGTTCTTAGCCCACAAGTGACCTTATGAGGCCAATTCCTCCACAACCCTCTAGCTTAGGGCTTGGAGTACCTCCCAACCTACAAATCTCAACAAGAAGTTCCATGGGATATGCATGGTTTCATTTTTTCTATATAATTGCATACATTTACTCATCAGCATAGATCTAGAAGACAAAAGCATCAAGTATGTAATGTTGAAATCTTGCATAAGCCTTAAAGCCCTTACCTTAACCTCTTCACCCAAAGGAGACTAAATGTCCAAATGATCATTGGAACTGACACAACCCAACATCCTTTCCTTTCTAATCTTGTTTTGTAGAATAACAATGTTGTTTCATAATACCCTTCATGTGATCTTGAACTTCTTTTATGCCAGACCTCTTAATCCTTTTTTACCCTCCTAGAAAAATTACCCAATTTGACTTTAGTAGTAACCTTTCCACTTTCTTACTACATTTACAAAGCCCAACTCCCCTCATGCTGTTAATCTCTCGACCTTTTATTTTGGTAGTGCAACCTATAACCTTTTAGAAAACAACTTGAATTATAACATAGTGTCTTGACATATTTGTTATGAAGATATTTTTAATAAAATTGAATATGTCATTTGTTTCCTTTTCCACTAGTGATGTTGAGGAATCCGCTAAGATTGCAAATATATCCTTTGATTAGAACAACCTTCCAAATCAAACTTAACCAAAGAAGAATATGCAACCCTTAATCATATCAACAACTACACTAACATTATCATTATGAAAGTTCCCATGAGTAATGCCATGATCCTCATAAACATTAATGACTACAATCCCAAAATTAAAGAAGTCTTGTCTATAATCTTCTCTCCATGAAATTAACATCATTTTTCCATATCCACTACAAACAACGATATTGTAGAATACAAATCCTAACAACTTCAATATCCTCTTGATATTTGATCAAAGAGTGTAAATTTTACACTTCCATGATTGGATATAGATTATAGTGTGGTCTTATAAGAAACAAAACAATATTTCCTTATTAACCAAAAAAGTCGATTATCAAGGTGTAGTTAATGCTAACATAGAGGTTGTGTGGATTGCAACCTAATTTTGGAGTTCCAATTTTCTTTCAAGAGTCAATTGTAGTGTATTTTGATAATTAGATTGCAACACAACTAGTTGGTAATCATGTTATTCATGGTGAGATGAAGTATGTGGATCTTTACACTTATTATTTGAGATAAATGGTAGACAAAGCCCAACAATCTAGCCATTACCTATTGAGTTTTTGTAGGAATGGTTCACAATCCATTTTTTCAAAGAATAATTGTAACCCTTGTTCAACGACCACATTTTTTAAGAATATTTTCTTTATATGCTATGTTTCCACTTTACATTTAACAATCTTCGTCATGCAATGACTTTCAATATAATTATTATTGAGATTTCTCACTTTGATTAGTTGTAATGTAATCTCTTATCAATGAATTCAACAAGGTCATTATATTAGGTAACTTAAACATTTCCTAATTAGATTGAGAGATTCATGACATTAACCTTCAATTTCTTATATGCTTTTAATTTTCAATATTTGCATTTATTATCCACAATGATCACAAGTTATGAGAAAATAAAACAATGGCTAGTGATGAAAACAAATGATCTCTCTCTCGCACACACATTTGCATGTGCGCATTATCCAGAATGAACACAAGTTTTGAGAAAATAAAACAAAGGCTATTGATGAAAACAAACAATCTTTCTCATGTGTGTATGCATGTGCACACTCTCTCCACACACACGCACGCTAGTGAGGCACTATTATCTTGATCTTTATTGATTTTCTCTTTATCAATATTATCAATGTTCATAGTTTTATTAAACCTTCATTATATGCATTATAATGATACAATTTTCCTGGAATAAGTACTATTTTTATGTTTCAATATATTATTGAACTTAAATGGTATTTATTATTTTCTTATACAATTGGTTATGTTTATTTTCATTTTAGTTTAAGTACATGCCCCAATTATGACTTTCATTGTCAAATATATCTCTCAACTGAAGTTTATGCGTGAAGAAATTATTATCATTAAATTCGGTTAGCTACTCACTCAAATGTGAGTTTATGCAATTTTTTGTTACATTATATAGAAAATATGAATGGTCACTAACTTTTAGTAGATTTTTTTTGTTTAATTTTTTTTTGCAGAGGGCAAGAAAAATATACATACATTTTTTTCCCCTGGGAAAAAGTCGTAATTTCTATTAAGTTAAGAAATTACATTTTGCAGATGCCGAAGCATATTCGTATGCAGGCAACTAGTGCCTGTCAAGTTCATTAGAACAGTAAAGTGTAAAACCAAAATCTCCACGCAGGGAGTATCACAAATTTTGTTGTCAAAGTTCAAAAAATAGTTCTATGCTTTGCGCAGAGAGCATTATATCTGCTGAGTATATACAAAATTGTGCAGTACATATAGATAAAGCAGAGATAATATGCATGATATTTACAAATAACAATGTTGAAAATATGGGGCTTATAGCCCATCGCCCAGCTACTCGTCAAAAGGTCGATGGTAATATTGGTAGTAGGTGCCTTCGATGTCTTCTTGTATATACCAGTCATCACCTACTCTGTGCGTGGCCTCTTTGGAGAGCTGATCTGCGACAGTGTTTTGTTCCCTGTATATGTGCCGGCAAACAAAAGAATCAAAAACAGAATTCAATCTCTTAGCTTCGTCGAGTATGTGCCTCAAAGTATAAGAATGACATTGAGATGCATTATTCAACCAGTTGCAAACAATCTTAGAGTCTCCAAATAACTGAATGTGCCGACATTGTTTATGGATGGCAAAATGTATAATATGTTTGGCTGTGCAAAGTTCAGCATAATTGATTGTGCCTCTGCCTAGGTTGATTTGAAGCTTATAACAGTGCCTCTCATTAAGATTAAGGGTAGCACCCCCCCCGAAACCAGCCTCTTGTGTTGAGCCATCGAAGAAAGTCCATGGGATAGATTTGTCAATGGGCAAAGGTCTAAGGCTTCTTGGAGGGGCAGGATGGGCCTCTTCCGGGATCATATTATAATCGGCAACCGTGTGGAGGATAATAGTAGGCCAGTGTGGTGCCTTGAGATTGAAGATAGCCTGGTTGCGAGCAATCCAAATTGCCCAACAAACCAGCAGAGGAAGATTGACGGGTTTGCCAGTGTGCTCGCGGCACCAGTTTCCCCATGCATCAGGAAGGTTATTCTCGTGCCAATGATTTAATTGCGGGATGTGAGAGGATAAAGATTGCCAAAGATGAATGGTAGAATTGCATGAGAGAAACAGATGTTCGGTAGTCTCTTCTGCATTGAGGCAGAGATGGCATCGGAAGGGTCCATGGAATGACCGCTTCATGAGGTTATTGCCTGTAGGAATCTTTTCGGATATAATATTCCACATCAGTAATCTCGTACGGGGGGCCGCCTTGAGTTTCCAAATCGCTTTCCAAGTAGGTTGTAGTATCGGGGGTTTGTACGGGTCCATGAGTCTGAGGTATCCGAGCTTAGGGGTGTATATGCCATTCTTCGCATGAGCCCAGATGATCTCGTCAGGTCCTTCAGTAAGTCTGATATGAGCTTGGGTGAGTGCCGATATATACTCCTTCCAATCATCTGACCACTGCAGTGGCAGTTCTAATGCTCGGGCAGTCAGCCAAGCCTGTTGTAGGAAGGAGGAATTTGCTTGGTCGCCAATATGCTTGATATGGGTAATACCTCTGTCATGGAGATGACTGATGAGATCAACATGGAGTCTGTGGGTATTCCCACAACCAACCCATGGGTCGATTCCGATACGTACAGCATTCCCTTCCCTGATGCGCCAAGTGATCCCTTCCCGGAGAAGAGGGATAGTATCGGTGACCGCTTTCCAGATATTGGAAATGTGCTGTTGTTGGTTCTGTCTCGTACATATCCAGTCAATAATCGATAGGGGCTTAATGTATTTGGCATATGCTACCCGAGACCATAGACTGTCTGAGGTGAGCAGTCTCCACCCCAGTTTGGCTGCCAAAGCCTTAGAAAAAAAGACCAATCTCTTGATACCCCATCCTCCCCATCTTTTGGGAAGTGCAATGGTGTCCCATTTAACCCAAGCGAAAGTTCGGCCAGCCTGTTGACCTTTCCAGAGAAATCTACAGCAAATACTTTGAAGTCTATGCAGAATACCTTTGGGTATCCAAGCCAGAGCCATCCAGTAGACAGGTGTTGCTTCAATAACAGATTTGATGAGAACTAGTCTACCTGCCCTCGAGAGGTATCGATGGTACCAAACCTGAAGCCTCTTTTCCACTTTCGTAATTAGCCATAACCAGTCCGCAATCTTATAGCCAGATGGTTTAAGTTTGAAACCAAGGTATTTAATACCATCTACTAGATTTAAGTAGGTGAAAGGAAAGTGTTGTGTAGCAAAGGTAGATTCATGAATGGAACAATCGAACATAGTGATAGTAGACTTATTATTGTTGATCAGCATTCCAGTAGCCTGTTGGAACAGGAGGATGGAACCATGAAGAGCAGTGGAGTCCCCCACGCTGCCATTCAAGAAGATCAGTATGTCATCAACGAATAACAAATGGGTAAGGAAGAGATTGTCCGATATTTTGATGCCCGACAGATGGTGCCTTTCACTAGCTGATGAGATGACTCTGCTCAGGCCATCCATAATCAGAAGGAAAAGCAGTGGTGAGAGTGGACATCCTTGTCTGAGACCCCTTTCTGATGTAAAGAAAGGGGTGGCTTCCCCATTGAGTAATACACTATATGATACGTCCGTGATGCAACTCATTGTCCACCTGATGAACTCATAGGGAAAGCCCAAGTGAGTGAGGAGCAGTCTAAGATACAGCCAATTTGACCTGTCGAAAGCCTTTGATAGGTCAATTTTTAGAATCATACCCTTCTGTTTTTTGATCTGCACCGAGTGTATGAGCTCCTGGGCCGTGGCAATTGCCTCATGGATCTGTCTATGATTCAGGAAGGCAAATTGTTCAGCGGATATATGATGGGAAAGAATGGGCTTAAGGCGATTAGCAATGATCTTAGCAATGATTTTGTAGAGACAGAAAAATATACATACATTAGATCAATCATATAGACATATATGACAGAAGACATAAAAGTATTATGACATTGAAATAAATGAACATTTAGTTATGTTGTTTAGTTATTTTATTCTTTATCATGTAATTACTTGAAACATTCATAATAAAAAAAAAAATATTATCTTGTTTGAAGGGTTTTTTCACCTCTTCTCACTGCTCTTAATGGATGGACCATGGACATCCTTAAGGGCATCTGCGCACACACTCTCTATGTCTCCTTGTTTTTTATTTTAGTTCTCTTTCTATTTCTAGAACTAGAGTTATTTTAGTTCAATAATTATATATTTAATAATATTAAATGAATACATCACCATAAATTTTGATTTATAATGAGAAATCTATGTTTTAAACCAATTTAATAGTTGTTGTATGTATGCTTTAAACATTTCGAATTTTGCATTTTATTCAATCAAGATAATAGACATTTTAAACATATTTTTTATTATTATTGATATTTTTGAATGTTTTCTTTGTGATTGGATATAGCAATGATGGTTTGATTTTAATTAATTTGTTTAGGTATTTAAAATGAATGTGTATGATATATTGATTTATACTTTGAAATGTGTGTGAGTTCGTTGTAGCAATGCTTGATGGTTAGATTATGTTTGAATGTTTGTGTTGTACCATTTTTGTTTGTGTAATGATCAAAATGATGTGTTAATATATGCTTTCAAATGTTTGTGTGTGTTTTATTTTGCACGTGCATTTATGATTGCATATATGAATGTTTATTATTTAGGTTTCATTTATATGATTGTGTAACGTTTTGTATCTTTGTGATTTTTTATTGAAAATTTGATGTGTGTGAATTTGCAATATTTTTGGGTGTTGATAAAATTTGATGTGTATTCATGATTATGTATATGGATGTATGATGTGTATTCATGATTGTGTATAAGAATGTTGTCTTGGTTTTATTAATGTATTTGGAACTTTAGAATGAGCATGCATGACATGTTGATTTGTACTTTAGAATGTGCGAGTTCGATCAAAGTTTGATGTGTAATCTAGAATGTGTGAGTTTGCACTATTTTTTGTTGGTGTATGTATGTGAATTTCCTTGAAAATTTGCATGTTTGTGATTTTGATTGAAAATTTGATGTGTATGAATTTGCAATATTCATGTGATGATCAAAATTTGATGTGTATTTATGATTATGTAATGAATGTATGTTTGTGTGGATGAATGCATGAATGTATGAAGTGTATTCATGATTATGTATAAAAATGTTGTCTTGGTTTTATTAATATGTTTGGATATTTAGAGAGTTACTAACCTTTCCAAACACATGAGAATGACAACTAGGTTAGTGAATTCAAATTCCTGCATACTGGAACATTGGATTTTCTTGTAACTTTAGCGCGTAATCGTTAAACTGTTATGAAACCAGCTCACAAAAAGATAGAAATGATAGATAAACGCCTTATAAATAAGCCTCTTCAAGGGGGAAACCTCCTTTACATTACACAAATGAACAATTCTTGGATGATACAAGTGACAAGGCCTCCTTTCTATATATAGGAGTCTAAGGGGTCATAATATAATCAGAGCCAACATAACAATAATAATGTAAGGGCACAATAATAACAATAGTGGGCTTCTATGGGGCACAATAATAACAATATGGTGACTACATGGGCACAACAATATAATAAGGGGGTGTACTAATAAAAATAAGGGTTTACACTAGTAGTATAGGGACCTAACATGCTCCTCTCCTTAAAAAAGTGTTGTCCTCAACGCTTGAGTAGTTCTTGATGCTTCTGTATAAAATTCCTGTCCTCCTATGTGGAATCTTCAGCGGGTAAGTTCTTTCACTTGATGAGATACTCTGAAATTGATCGATTTCGTAGCCATCAGGTTCTTGTTTCTGTGATTGCTCTAGGTTCCAATATGATTTTTCCTTTCTCGTCAAGTTCTAACAATATTGTTTGAACTGGGATCTTTTGCAAATTTTGAATGAGTGGCCACACTTCTTCATTCTTCTTCCATTCATCCCTTGCTTTTCTTATCCAATTTGGTTGGATAATAGAAATAACACAAAACAATGCTTCCACATCCTCATCCTTTCTTGAGAGTGCATATGCAACAACATTTTTCTTCCATTTTTGGTAGATGGTTACAAAGTCATAACCCAACATATTTGTGACCCATTTTTTCTGTTCTTCTAAAGATATTCTCTGTTCTAAAAAGTATTTAAGACTATCATAATCCATTTTTACCTTGAAGTGTTTTCCCATTAGGTAAGGTCGCCATTTCTTAAGTGCATCTAGTATTGCCAACATTTCCTTCTCATAAATAGCTTGCTTGAGGTGTCGTCGTAAAAGTACCCAATTGCCTACATCAAAAATTCTTTCACTACGATTTTGATTTTCCTGTTGTTTCATTTGATTCTGCACCAAAGTAGCATTATCCTTTAAAAGTTGGAGAACTTATTGTTGATGCTTGATGTGATCTTTCACTTCTTGATTTTTTTTCTTCTTGATATGTCCTTCTATCTTGAGAGTTTGAAGAGTGATAATTTCTTCTAATGCATTACAAGATATGGTCGGATTCATTTCTTAATGTTCGATGTGATCTTTCACTTGAACATTTTTCTTCTTAATATGTCCTTCTATCTTGATAGTTTGAGGAGTGGTAATTTCGGCCAATGCATTACAAGATATGGTCGGATTCATTTCTTCTTTCTCGATGTGATATTTCACTTCTTGAACCTTTTTCTTCTTGATATGTTCTTCTATCTTGAGAGTTTGAGCAGTGGTAATTCTTGTCAATGCTTTACAAGATATGGTCAGATTAATTTCTTCTTCTCTGGGATTGGTTCCTGGTGTATATCCTCTTTTTTTGATGTTTCTTGATCCTTTTCTTCCTCCTCTTCACAATCAATGTAAAATAATTGCTTCTCAGTGTACTTATGACCTTTAATGTATTTCTTATCACAATTGTAACAAAGTCCTTTTGCTCTTCTTTTTTTCCAATTGTTGTGGTGTCACCCTTTTAGGTTGTGGAAGGCTAAGAGAAACAACACTTTCATCTTTATAGTTGTGAGGGGTAGAATTCCTTCTTGTCATAATTTTGCTTTCCACTTTTCTTTCCAACCTGAATGTCTTCTCCAATGAATCAAGTTCCCAAAGACGAACCTCATATGAATGTTATCCTTTAAGGTCCCTATGGAGACATCAATCCTCTACTTCTCTGGAATATCATTTTCCCTTATATTCAATTTTTAAAAGTCCTCAATGTGCCCTGCCATTGAACTCTTTTCTTTGAGATTTATCAATTGACTAAGGAAGGTGTTTTTCTTTGTATCATCATAATGTGCTATCATTTCCTCCATGAAAATTGACCATGTAACAAGTGGTTTACGAGAAAAAAGCCCTTTATACCATAAAAATTGATCTCGTTATAAATATGAAGATGCAATACGTACCTTTTGTAACAATTTCACCTCATGTAGATCAAAATATTGGTCCATTTGTAGTATCCAATTTACCGGTTCCTTGCCATCAAACTTTCTCATATTGCCTTTTCTTGATTTTAGGAGCTCGATCTTGAAATGACTGTGACTATGTAATTTTGGATCTTCCAGTTCTAAAATCACGACCTGCAGTAGCCCTCTGCATCCTCTTTCCAAAGCCACCAGTCTGATCGAAATTGGATTCTCCAAGATGACCTGATTATATACCTTTTCAGAAGAGCGAAATTGTATGAAGTGCCATGTGTCACTGTTTTGACCTTCAGATCTAAAAAATATACATAGAAAACTACAATCTGTCCTCTTTCTATAACTTCTTACGAAATTTCAATCCGATGCTCAGAGAAAAATTATGATGATTTTCCCAAGGTCACCTATTTAAGATGTAATTCAAGAGTCTGCAAAAAACCTAACTTCCTCAGATCATATATCTGAAAATATAGAGAGACAAGATTTAAAATTTGGACCCAAGATTCATATCGCTTTCTTCTCAAATGGGTTTTTTTTTTAATTTCTGAAACATCGTAGCGAACAAGTTATAGCGAAACTTCTACGATGACCAGTTTTAGATGAAATTCTAGAGCTTGCAAAAATCCTACCTTCCTCATATCATATCTCCAAAAATATAGTGAGACAAGATTTGAAATTCGGACCCGAGGTTAAGCGAGATTTTGTTTCAAATGGGTTTTTTTGTTAGCTTCTGAAACATCACAGAAAAAAAGTTATAGCGAAAATTCCATGATGACCTGTTCGGAGCAGTGAAACCATAGAATCCAAAGCTTTGATAGCAAATGTTATGAAATCAACTCACAAAAGGATAGAAAAGATAGATAAACGCATTCGAAATAAGCCTCTTCGAGAGGGAAACCTCCTTTACATTACACAAGTGAACAATTCTTGGATGATACAAATGACAATACCTCCTTTTTATATATAGGAGTCTAAGGGATATAATATAATCAGAGAGGAATAACAATAATAATGTAAGGGCACAATAATAACAATAGTGGGCTTCTATGGGGCACAATAATAACAATATGGGGACTACATAGGCACAACAATATAATAAGGGGTTGTACTAATAACAATAAGGGGTTACATTAGTAGTATAGGGACCTAACATAAACATTTTTAGATTTGCTCCACATTTCAGTGCTTTGAAGCTTCAAAATTTCATAAAAGTCACATGAATGTCTCAAACTACCCGGATATTTACCAAGTTTTCAACGTTCAAATGCTTCAATTCTCAAAAAAAGTAACATGTGAGGGATAACTATATCAAATTATAGGCACTCTAACTCCATTTTTAATTGTTCAAAACTCAAAGCTTTAGAACAGATTACAGACACATCGATCCACTTGCAACTCTTTAAACCCTCAGAAACTCATAAAATTTGTTCGAATAGGCCAAATCCGAGAGAGTATTTCCACCAAACCATTAGGAACTCATTAATGCTTTCATAGATAGTCCAAAATATACAGCTCTGCATTTTTTTCATAGTTCAAATGCTTGGGAAAAAGTATTAGAATTTGAATGGACTAGAAGAAGGAAAAAAATGATAATATATTTTCTCCAATTGTAGTTCCTCGAAGCGTCAAATACTTACCAAAACATGCTCAACTGTGTCGAATTACAAGAATATTTTCTTCATTTTGTTTCATATTCACCGTTCAAAAGCTTCCAAAATCCCTCAGAAATGGCATAAATCATTCAAATTGTAGATCGTCAATTAGGGTTTTAGAGTAGTCTTAGTAGTGGCAGTGCAGTCCGAGTTTCACTACGCCGAAGCTGGTTAAATTTTAAAAAAGTATATATTTAAAAACATAACCAAATTACTGAGCTGGTTAAATTTTAAAGATACCATCTGTTGTTGGTCATCAACATTGCAGACGACTTCTTTTGGTCATCAACTCTTCTGTTCAGATACTTTGTCGAGAGGGACCACAACGCTTAGTTATTGTTTCCACGTGGAAACAATCACTCCAAAAAAGCCACTTATCACAAACTCCAAGGGGGCTTGCTTTGTTATAACATTATCACTCTTAAAAGTCTATCCCTTTATATTGAAAAGTTACCACAGTAGTAGTGGTACATGTATAAGAGGAAGAATGGGGAGTTAGAGTAATGTGTTTTTAGCAAGGGTAACAATAGTAGTGGTACGGTGGTGAAGTAGTTAGTTTGAATTGTTTTTGTGTTTTGATGTGCTTTGGCTATGTTAATTAATATGATAATTTTTAATTTTTTTTAAAGTCGTTTTATTAATGAAATAAAAATATAACATTATTATAATATTTAAATAATATTTTTTAACAGCTTAATATATTTTAATTATAAATAATTATTTATAATTAATTAATTATTATTCATTTATTGTCTTCCTATGTACGTCAACCATGGTCTCGAATGTTGCATCATGACAAAAATTATCTCTATATGAAAATAATGGATAATCATGGACAATCATGGTCAACCATGTTTTATAGAATGAAACATGGTCAACCATGTTTATTTTAGCGTTTATAATGTCGATCCCTTAGGTTTATTATTCCCTTGGGTTAATAACATCATTCATTGTTAATCATGGTCAGTCATAGCCAACCATGGCCATTCATGGTCGAATGTTGCATTGTGACAAAAAATGTCTCCATATGAAAATCATGGACAATCATGGTCGAATGTCACATTGCAACAAAGACTGTCTCGATATGAAAATTAACCATGGTCAACCACGGTCCAATGTCGCATGTGACAAAGATTGTCTCGATATGAAAATCAAACATGGTCTAATGTCGCATTGTGACAAAGATTGTCTCGATATGAAAATCAACAATGGTCTAACGTCGCATTGTGATAAATATTTCTCGATATGTAAATCAACCATGGTCAACCATGGATTAACATTGCATTGTGATCATAATTGTCTCAATATGAAAATCAACCATGGTCAACCATGTGTCTATAATATTTACAGCATTGTGATAAGAATTGTCTCAATATGAAAATCAGCCATGGTCAATCATGTGTCTATAATATTTATCTTAGAGTTTTTATAACTCGGGTTTGTAATATTTTTCCCTTGGGTTTAATAT
This sequence comes from Pinus taeda, assembly GCA_000404065.3. Taxonomy (NCBI): domain Eukaryota; kingdom Viridiplantae; phylum Streptophyta; class Pinopsida; order Pinales; family Pinaceae; genus Pinus; species Pinus taeda. Next base: position 41,675 of record APFE030384747.1, read on the forward strand.
TATCCCCTTGGGTTCATAATCCCTTGGAGTTTTAGTACTAATCCCTTGGGTTTATTATTCCCTTCAATTTTTAGTATTAATCCCTTGGGTTTATTATTCCTTTAGGTTTATAATATCAATCAATCATAGCCAATCATGGTCAACCATGGTTGAATATCACATTATGACCAAAATTTTCTTCATATGAAAATCATGGACAATCATGGTCAACAATGGACAGCCATGGTTGGTCATGATCAACCATGTTTTACAGAATGAAACATGGCCAACCATGGTCAACGATGATCAAACATCGCATTGTGACAAAAATTGTCTTGATATGTAAATCAACCATGTTCAACCATGGTCTAACATTGCATTGTGACAAAGATTGTCTTGATATGAAAATCAGCCATGGTCAACCATGGTTTAACGTAACATTGTGACAAAGATTGTCTCAATATGTAAATCAATCATGGTCAACAATGGTCTAATGTCGCACTGTGATAACAATTGTCTCAATATGAAAATCAACCATGGTCAACCATGTGTGTATAATATTAATCCCTTGGGTTTATAATATCAATTATGTTTGGGGTTCTGAATTCAGATATTCCATAGTCTTCCTTTTTACATTGTCGACGCTTTGAGTTTAGAACAAGACTCATCATCAGGATTGATTTACAAAGAAGAGAAACGTGAGCTATAAATATGATTGGGAAGCCGACTAGTTCAAGATTGATTTTTATTTTAATTCTTTATTACTATATTGTTATTAATAAATTATTTTAATTTTATAAATTTTCTATAAATCTTACTTTGTTATAATAAGCTTTAATGGAATTATTGTTAACCTATGCCTATTAATATATTTATGATGTTTATAATATATTATAATAAATTAGTTCAAGATGTTATTGATTATATTCCTACCTATATGTTTATTGTAATAAGATTAGATTTCTAATTTTATTTTAATTATATTCTAATTAAATTACAATAGTTTTTGGTTATATATGAAGTGTTAATATATTACTTTAATATATTTAGAATTTGGATATTTAAGTTTATGCTAATGGCTTATTTTTAAGGTATTTTAATTAGAATCTTAATTTTGTTTAATATAAAGTCAACTTATTGTAATAAGATTTGATTTTAAAATTGTGATTTTTTTTTTACAATTTAATAGTTTATGTTTGTAGATAAGTGTTAATATATTATTATACTAATATTTTTGCTCCTTGATTTTTATGCCTATGTTATTGGCTTATTGCTATTGTATTCTAAATTGAATCTTGATTATACTTAATATAAAGCCATGATGCTATGATACAAACTAATTATTTCTTCATGTTGCTTAATATAATTTTATGGTTAGGATAGGGGTGGAGTTGGTTTATCATATGATAGGGTCAAAGAGGGGAGGGGGTTTCAAAAAACGGGGGGTAAGGGGGTCAAAATTCCACGATTGGGGGGGGGAGGCATGAGAGGGTGATAGGGAAACTTAAGAGGCGAGGGGAATGTGATAAGGAGGGAAATTGTGAGGGTTAGGGGACAGAGGACGGGCTTGATGAAGAATGGTAAGGGTGATGTGAAAGGGAGAGCCTTCTATTCAATGGGGTTGAGAAGGGAAGTCCATTTTTTGCTAACTTCCAAGCCTCCATCCCTATTGAGGTTATGCAGGTGTTTGATGATTTCAAGTGCCTCCTGCACTTTACGTTTAAAATGATGCTTTTCATTGGCAATGACCTTAGTGTCTTCAAGGTAGATGTGGTGGTTTGTCTTGCCTACATGCTCAGCTAAAGCTGAAAAGCGAGTTCTCTCATTACGGATATCTGCACCATGCTCTTTGAGCCTTATCTTGACCAAATTGCCTGTTTCCCCAATATAGTGTTCCCCACAAGAACAATTGATCATATAAACACCTTTCTGTTGTAGGTGCTCCTGATTGTCTTTGACAGACTTCATTCTTTGTTTAATAGTTGTCATGGGTTTGAATGAAGTTTTGATATCTTTCTTCATGAGAACTTTATCTATCTTGTTAGTGACTCCACAAATATATGGAAGGTAAGCATTAACAATTGGGGGGTTGTTTGATTTATCTTTTTTGTTTATGAATCTGGCTTTCTGGATTGCTTTGAAGATATCTTTATTGTTTATCCTAAGTTTGTAAATGTTTCTCTTAAGCAAGTAATCTCTTCTTCCGTGTGGATCTCATTTGAAATTCTACAAGCTCTAGTAAAGAGTGTTTTAAGGACACCCATCTTTTGAGCCGGATGGTGGTGAGAATCAGCATGAAGGTAATTATCAGTATGCGCCTTTTTTTCTAAACACTTTGTGTCCTAGGGAACCACACTTGTTTCATATGAGGAGGATATCAAGGAATGGGATGCAATCATTCTCCTCAAACTCCATTGTAAACTTGATGTCATCTAACATGCTATTGAGATGGTTTAAAAAGCTTTTAAGCTCATCATCCCCATGAGGCCAATCAACACTAGTGTCATCCACAAACCTGATCCAAAACTTAGGTTTTAATGGGTAGGTATCAAGAGCCTTATTTTCAAAATTTTCCATAAAGAGGTGGGCTACAATAAGTGAAAGAGGTGATCCCATAGTCACTCTTGAATTTTGCTCAAAGATTTCCCATTGGAAGGTGAAGAAAGTAGAACGGATGCAGATTTCAGCCAACTTTGCAGTTTGGGGGTTTGCTACTTCTTTTACAACTTGGATTGCTTCATCTAAGGGAATCTTGGTGAAGAGTTGGACCATATCAAAACTAACAATTTTATCACTCAGATCTAACTTAGCATGTTTAATGAACTCAACATATTGGTTGGAGTCTTTGATGAAAGAGCTGGTTTTACCTACTAGAGGTGCTAGGGTGCTGGCGACATACTTTGCTAATTCTTATGTGGGAGCCCCGATAGTATTGACTATAGATCTGAGGGGCACATTAGTTTTATGTATTTTAGGGGCCCCATAAATACAAAGGGTAATTTCACTGTCAGGGGTCAGGCGCTTTTTCAATTTCTCATGTAGATTGGCCTCTTTAATGGCTTTCTTGACAAGTCTTGTGATTTTTGAGATGGGTTTTTTCTCAAGTTTTTTGTAGCTACCACTGTTATATAGGTGGTCTTTCATTTTGTTTATGTATTCTCCATGATTCATAACCACAGCGACGCCTCCTTTGTCGGCCTTTAGAATGACAATGTCATTATTATCCCTCAGACATTTTTTAGGGCTTTAAGTTGCTCATGGTTTAGATTGCTTTGAGGAGGTCTGACTCTCCTTAGGATGATAGTGCACTCTTGTCTAACAAGCTCTTTATCTTCATCATTGAGAGCTCTGATTCCATCTTCAAGACTGCAAATAATTTCTTCATTAGGGATCTGTTTAGGGGCTAGGGAAAAATTGAGTCCCTTGTTGAGGACCTCAACTTCTTCCTTTTTCAATTCATAAGAGGAAATATTTATAATTTTTTTTATTGTTAATGGAATCATGGTTTTTTGTTATATTATTATCTATTCTATTAGTTGTGATGTCTGTATTTTCTTCTAAGTTTTTGTTCATAGTTTTCTGTCTCATTCTATTATTATCTATCTTATTATTTATTTTATTATATCTAATCTTATTTAATACATTAGTGTTTTTATCAATGTTATAATTATCTATTATGTTATCTAAGCCTATGGCTATTATCTAAATTATTATCAAGGTTAATGTGCCTAGAATCTAGGTCAATTTCATTTAAACCTGATTTATTTAGCATTTCATTATCCTTAGTTATGTCATTGTTTTCATTATTTGCGTTGTTGTTTAGAATTGCATACCTATTCAAGTCATTCAATGCTTCTTTTGACCGCGGATTTCTATTGTTCTGACTGGTGTTGGGCTCGGCTTTTGGGCTATGTATCATTAGTTCATCCACGTGGTTAGAATCTACATTGTTCACATCATTAAACGCTAAGTTTGACAACGGATTCCTCCTCTTCTGATTGGCGTTGGACTCAGATTTTAGAATCGATTCTCCGTGCCTAGAATCTGCATTCTCTGATTCATTAATCGTTTTATTATATAATGGATTCCTCCTCATGGTCAATCATAACAAATCATGGTCAACCATGGTTGAATATCGCATTATGACAAAAATTGTACCCATATAAAAATCATGGACAATCTTCGTCAACCATGTTTTATAGAATAAAACATGGCCAACCATGGTCAATCTTGGTCAACCATGGTTGAATGTCAGATTGTGACAAAGATTGTCTTGATATGAAAATCAATTTTAGTCAACCATGTTCAATTGTCACATTGTGACTAAGATTGTCTCGATATGAAAATAAATCTTGGTTAACCATGGTCCAATGTCATATTGTGAAAAATATTTTCTCAATATGTAAATCAACCATGGTCTTGACTATCACATTGTGACAAAGATTATCTCAATATGTAAATCAACCATGGTTAACTATGGTCTAACATCGCATTGAGATAAGAATTCTCTTAATATGAAAATCAACCATGGTCAACCATGTGCCCATAATATTTAACTTAGGGTTTATATGCCTTGGGTTTTAATATTTGTCCCTTGGGTTTAATATTATTCCCTTTGATTCATAATCCCTTTGGGTTTATTATTCCCTTGAGTTTATAATATCAATCCCTTTGGTTTATTATTCCCTTGGTTTTATAATATGAATCATGATTAATCATGGTCAATCATGTTTTATAAAATGAAACATGGCAAACCATGGCTAATCTTGGTTAACCATGGTCGAATGCCACATTGTTGCAAAGATTGTCTCGATATGATAATCAACCATGGTCAACCATGGCCAAACATCACATTGTGACAAAGATGGTCTCAATATGTAAATAAACCATGTTCAACCATGGTCTAACGTCGCATTGTGACAAAGATTTTCTTGATATGAAAATCAACCATGGTTAAACCTAGTCTAACGTCGCATTGTGACAAATATTGTCTCGATATCTAAATCAACCATGGTCAACCATGCTCTAACATCGCATTGTGATAAGAATGGTCTCAATACGAAAATCAACCTTAGTCAACCGTATGTTTATAATATTTATCTTAGGGTTTATATACTTTGGGTTTATAATATTTGTCCCTTGGCTTTTTTGTTATCCCCTTGGGTTCATAATCCCTTGGGGCCTTATCATCCCTTGGGGCCTTTTGATAACATAGTGCATGATCATGCCACTTTGTTTGTGTTGTCGTATTGTTATTGGTTTTCATGGTCTTCTTCTTATTTGTTTCTTGTCTTTTCCTTTATGTTTTGAGGGCCTTTGGAATTGGTTGGAAAGAGCAATTTAATGGAGCTTGGGGAGAGTTGTGTGGTACTTGAAAGCTAATGCAAGACTCAGATGAAACTCAGTGCATGAGTAAGGGAAGTTGAAGGCAAGAGTATGATAGTGAATTGGATTTATTGGGTCCATTGGTGTAAATGGACGATGGCAGGACAATCATGAGAAAGGTAACAAGAAAGGTAAAGTAAATGGATCTAAAATAACAAATGCCTTGGCTAATTTTGGAACTGTTGTTCTCAATGTTGTGCATGGATAAAGGGAGTTCTCTTAATCTAGATATTATGATATTTCGTAAGTGTGTTGTGACTATGATTATGTTGATGTTTATATATGCATATATTCATGTCATTGATTGATAGGCTCATTAGGATTTTTTGTGCTAGTGTTCACATGTATATATATATATCTATATATATGCAATTGTCTGATTGGGTGGTTAGGGATCATGATTGTTTTATGCTAATGTTTGTATATATGTATGTATGTATCTATGTCACTATCTGACAGGGTGTCAGGGGTCATTCTTGTGGAGGAAAGATTGCTTATACAGGTGAATGGCATGGAGAGGTTCATGGTTTATGAGGAATCAAGTGGGAAGAGCAACACTGATAGATCCACAAGGTCAGTATCATGTGGATATGAATTGATATTATATGCTTGTAATATGCATATGTTTATGCTATGGACATGTAATGTTGAGGGATACATCAACGGAATGAAAGCAGTGTGATTTGCGACATGTTGGGACAAGCATGGATGGTGGAAAGATATTAGAAGCAGGGTTGCCTGGTAGAGACATTGTGGTCTCTAGATGTGTGGTGCTATTGTTTTGTATATGTTTTATATGTTGTACATGTTTCATCTGTGATGTTGTGTGCATGCGATGTTGTGTATCTATGGTATTGTGTATATGTTGTTTATGCAATGCTATGTACATATGGTGTTGTGTACAAGTTGTTTATGCAATACTGTATACAGATGGTGTTGTGTGCATATTGTATTATGTTGTTATGTATATATTGCATATGCAGTGCTTGGTATAGATGATGTTATGTACATGTTGGATATGCTGTGTTGTGTACATATCATACTGTGCGCATGTTGGATATGTGGTGTCGTGTGCATGTTGGATATGCGGTGTTGTGTACATATGGTGCTATGTACATGTTCTATATGCAGTACTATGTAAATATGGTGTTGTGTGCATGTTGTACATGTGGTGCTATGGACATATGGTGTTGTGTGCATGATTGTACATGTGGTGTTGTGTGCATGTCGTGTTGTGTACATGTTTACATGTGGTGTTGTGTGGAGGTGTTGTGTACATGTCGTGCATGTGGTGTTGTGTACACATTGTAAAAGTGGTGTAGTGTACATGTGGCATTGTGTACACATTGTGCAGGTGGTGTCATGTACATTTGATGTTGTGTACACATTGTGCAGGCAGTGTTGTGTACATGTTGTACATGTGGTACTGGTGAACATGTGGTATTATGTGCATGTCGTACATGTTATGTTGTGTCAATGTGGTACTATGTACGTGAATTGTGTAATTGTGGCATCATGACAAGTGTATTTGTTGTGTTGTACTCTATGTATGTATATGTATTGTGTTATACACTAGGTAGGTGTATGCATGTGTTTTGTTGTACACTGGGTGTAGGTGTATGTATTGTGTTGTGATGTACACAAGATGTAGGTGTATGTGTTGTATCGTATGTTGTATGTAGGTGTATGTATTGTGTTGTACATCAGGTGTAGCTGTATGTGTTGTGTTGCATGTTAGGTGTAAATACATGTATTGCATGGTGTTGTATGTCTTGTGTGGTTGTATGTGTGTGATGCACAGTATGTGTATGTGTACGTGGTTAAAGAGAAGGAAATGGGACCTTGTCAGGTGTGGCAACTGATCTTGTGTGAATACAAAAAGGACAAAGGTAGAAGCAAAGGACTGATTAAAGGATAAGTATCAATATTTTATTTCAGTTTTATTATGCATGTGATCTATGATGGTTACATGTGATCTATGATTCTGTTTTATGATGATTGCATGCAATTCATGATGTTGATCTATGATGGTTATGTTTTGAGCTAACTAGATATGATATGTTTATACAAGATGATTTGGTCAAGAGCTGGTTTGACTTGTTTTGAAAGGAAGTAAACATAATTGAAAGTCTACCTCATTTATGAGCTATCAATGAGGTATGATGTGAATTTATTTCAACTTTTAGATCAACTTATTTTGAATCTAATGGAAACTATGTACTTGGTACAGGAAAGCATGAAAATCCCCAGTTTGGGTGGTTGAAATTGACTGCAAGAATTAAAAGTGTCAATGAAAGGAATTGAAACACGCAACAGTATGTTGATAAAGCACTTTAGGAGCAGGGCCATTTTGGGACAGTGATACCTAATAATGTCCATTGATTTCCATGAGCATGCTATGACTGATATGATGGTTTTGAGGTAGGGATATGCCTTGGTTTTTGGACCCTTTGATGCGAGGAAACCTTACCAAGGGAGGGGTCACCCGAGGGATTGTATAGTAGAGAAGAGGATGCCGACAGAGCTTGGAAGATGTGTGACTGCACGTAAGGGAGTGACCAGATTTCCCGAGGGACTGTGTAGTAGAGAAGGGAAGGTGGAGGATGGATTTGTTTGGGTCATTAGCATTTCTAGATGGAATCAGATGCACATTGGGAGTGTGCCCTAGAACAATGAGCTAGTAATTGTTCATTGAGAGGACAAATGGCATAGGATTGTGGCATTGGACATTGTATCCATATTTGATTTTGACAGTGGATTCTAGACTTCCTAGGAAGGAGGTGAATCCTGGTACTACTTTTGAGGGTGGAGGTGTGAGCCTCTAGATTCCCTTATTGTTGATATGTGCATAATATCCTTTTATTTGTTGGTTGAGAAAATGTGTATATGTGTATATCATTGTAAATATTGTATCAAGCTAGAATTATAAAGCTCCATAGGCATTATGATTATTTTATGGTTGAAGCACATGTGTATAAGAGTATATGTGGTTGTTATTATAAACACTGTAATGAGTTGTGTTATAAAGCTCCAGTAAACTATATGATTCTCTTATCTTTAGCAGTGGTCATTGTAAATATTGTATCGAGTTGTATTATAAAGCTCCATATGCAGCACAAATCTTTGGTGTATAAGTGTCATTGAACACCAGGGATGGTGTTCCCTAAGAGGGAGGGTTCTGTAACACCCTGGTTAAAAATTCATGTACAAAAAATATAAGACCAAGGTCATGGGACACGCATTCCAAGTTGAATGGTGGGAAAAGACATCCTAGTGTGGGTGTTCATTTGGTTTATTATGACTAGTGAAATTGATAAAGGCAATGACAAAGGCTTTGGAAAGGCATGATGCATTAATTGGCATTTTATTTACGAAAATAAAGGAAATTAGGAGAAAATGAAAGTGAAAGGTCACAGTATGCATGTGAGGAGGAAAATGAAGGAAAATAGAGGAAATTGAAGAAAATAGAAGCCTCATTGATAAAAAGGCTTCTGAGGATCAATTCATAGGATTTTGTCAGTTCAGTTTTGGAGCTCTCTCTCTACTCTCTCCCTATCACACACTCTTGGAAACTTAGAGTTTTCTTGGAACACTTGAGCATTGGATCAAGAAAATAAAAGAAGGAAAATGAAAGCAAAGATCAAGCAAGGAAGAGAAAGATCTAACAACTACAACGAGATTATTTGCAGGTGTCGATTTGCATGTATGATTTCCTTGCTAGTTTTGGCCTGCATGGTTATGCATGTGTATTATTAGTTCTCTTGGTGTCACTATCATGGGTTTTTCCAGGTGTGACAATGTTTTTCAACCTAGCCTTCCCATTTCCGGATAGCCTTGGTGTGATTGGGTTCTCATGTTTTGGTTGAGCTAGATTGCTAGTTGGATTCAAAACTGAGTGAGGTGGATCTCTGAAAAGGAAGAACACATGGCGTAGTGATCCTTGAACTAGACTGTGGATTGTGGTGAAGACTTGGCTGAGTAACCCCCGAACTAGACTGTGGGTTGTAGTAAAGCTGAATTTTGTGTTGCGTTGGTGGGCCTAGGAATCCTCGACCGGTGAATGGTAGGATATACGATGAATCCTAGAGGTGGGTACCCTTGTTCAGGCCTAGGAATCCTTGGTCGGTGAATGGCCTGATATATGATAAATGTTGGAGGGTGGTGTCTTGATTATGGCCTAGTGATCCCTAAATCAGACTGTGGATTGCGGTAAAGCCTAGAGATTAGGAGACAATAAAATTTCTCACAGTGTAGGTGGATAAATCTGGTGGCATCAATGCTTATTTTGTTTTTTTTTTTGGTTATGAGTCCCACATTCACGCTTGGAATATGGCATGAGGTGATTGGTTGAAATAAAGGTTTGTTTCAGCCAATCTATGGTCGAGTGGTTTGTGGAAGTCCCAAATCCAGTTGGATTTTTCAGTCATCAATAAGAGTTCCTTCTCCTTTGTATTTCATGTGTAAATGTATTGGTTTATATGGTTGTTGTATCCTTATTATTTATGTTGTTTATATGCTAGTTATGAGTATGTTTTATGACAATGATGATGCGTAGCTCTCATCTTGTTTTGATTCGTAAATAAATGAACAATGAATATATGACCTAATAGGTGATAATGCAACTAATGTGATAAGGCATCAATGCTTCCTAGTGATTTTTACATAAGTATGAGATCCCTATGCTCATATTTGTTGTTATGACCTGTAGAATGCATATTTGTGACATGTTTGACGAAATGTATATCATGGCTAGTGGGGTCCAGTCAAGTATTTTTTCAAGTATTTTCATTTTTATCATTGTTTCAATGTTTCTTTTCATTTCTGGAAGTTTCATGAAATTTTGGGCAATGGCCTGAGATGTGGCCCTGGAAAAGTGGCATAAAATTTGAAGTTGTTGGCTCTGAACTAGCTGAAAAAGAGCCCACTCACTTGCATGCCCTTGATATGAGAGTGAATGGAGGGCCCCAGTCACATTTATGCCCATGTCAAGGGAGCGACCGAGGCTCTAGGTCAGTGAGATTTTTGGGTTGCCTCAGGGGTTGGTCACCTAGGAAGGTTGGTTGGCTCCTCGAGTTTCTGTAGCATGTGTAGAAGGTCAGGTTGGTTGTGTTTTGTCGGTTCCACTTACTTAACTATATATGTGGATTTGAATTAGATCATAGTAGCCTCTCGTCACATGTTTACTCCAGTGGACCGGTTAACTTGGGTAAATGTGGAAGGAGGGTATTACACACTTCCTGCTAGCTCAACCATAGAGCCTAACCCCAAGAGTGTCAAGAGAATTAAACCCGCAACCTCTCAATAGAAAAGATGGTTTAACAATGGGGACTCGACCAACTGAGCTAACCCTCAGAGCTTTTTTTTTCTATATGATTCACTAACCTCGAGGATCGATGATGACTACGTCCACATAATATTGTACTAGGAATATCCACTCAAAGGGATCACTTCCTGCCAACTTAACCACAGAGCATGACGGCAAGAGTGTGAATAGAATTGAACCCGTGACCTCTCAATAGCAAAGGTGCTTTAATGATGGGGACTCGACCAATTGAGCTAACCCTTGAGGCTCATAATATTTTTAGTGTTGCTAATGTTTTCTATTATTTGCATCTCCAAAGCAAAGTTGTTAGTGTCTCTATTTATTTTATGTCTAAATCACGATCCACTTAAATATGTGTTTTTTACATTTACTATATGAATAAGTCCAAAAAAATGGAGGGTGTGACACTTAAGAAAAAAGTGTATGGAGAATTTGTTAGAAAACTGATGTTTAAAATGGTTGCATGATTCATTTAATTTTCATATCTTCATAGAATAATTGATATTGAGATAGTCTTTTCTAACATTAGTAACATCCAAATATAAAACTTATATTGAGATCTTAACAAAAGAACAATGCATGCCTACTAATATTAATCTGTTGAGGAAATGTGGTGCACAATTTTTGAAACTTAAGATGCTTCTATATCATTGTGGATGATATCTCTAGGGAAATCCAACATGCTTCCTTATAGTTGTGTATGATATTTCTAGGAAATACATAGGTTTAGATTAATGAATCTCATTCAAATATATTCAAATTAAACAACAAGAAATTAGTCCATAACTATTAATTTTATTAATCTAATCGGTGACAGTGATTTAAAGGTTAGCTTGATTCACAATAGAATTGGTTTCTTATGAAAATACTCAAGCTTGGCATGGAAACATTATTACAAGTGTGGCATTTTTCTTAGGGTTTTTAGTGTTTCTATTGTTTGCATCTCCAAAGCATAACTCTTTTGAATGAGTGATTTTATATTTACCATGTGACCAAGTCGAGAAAAAAAGGAGGGGTTGGAAATTTATTATATATATATATATATATATATAATAAGTTGCATCACAATTGATGCTTAAAATGGTGGCACAACCTATTGAATTTGCAAACCTCCCTAGAAAGATGGATATCATGACAAACTTCTCAACATTTCTAACATTTTTGAAACTTATATTGAAATCTTAATAGTATGATGTTGTCTTCCTATGAATATAAATATTTTGAGGTGATGTGATCCACAACTCAAGAGACTCAACATGCTTCCCTGAGTTGTGTGGTTGATATCTCCAGGGAAATTCAAGATGCTTCTTTATACTTATGTGGTATTTCTAGTAACGTAAGTTTAGATTAATGTATCTCATCCAGATAGACTCTAAATGAACAATAATAAACTTGTCCAATAATATTGATGATAATTATGTTAATTTAACACGTGATAGAGATTCAAAGGTTAATTTGTTTGATGACACAATTGGTTTCATATAACAATATTTACACATGTTGTAGTGACATTGTTGGAAGTGCGACAATGACAATATGCATGTGTTATATTTTCGTCTTTCAAATATTGTTTTACAATCCATATGAATAACTTGAAGCTTAAACAAATTGACAACGCTATTACTAAAATATTCCTTTGATCATTCTAAACTTTGTATGAATTGTTCCTCTCAAAAGAAACTCAATTGATTTGTTCTCTGCAATCGCTCCTTACAACATGTAGCCTGCTCCATACAAGGGAGATTCTAAGCAGTCGTTGAATGTGTTCATGGTGGGAACCTCTCTCCACAAGGCCTTGCCTTCCAATATCGAAGATGGGTGGCTATGGTTCCTCGTTAACGCTCTTAGGCGTTGAATGAATGGATAAATCTGCTTAGGGTTTCAATCTATATCCTTTGTCCTTTGTTTGCATGGTATGTTCTTCGCTAGTTAACTCGATGTCTTAACTCTGAGATGCGTAAGTGTTTCATAAGTGGTTCGGTGTTCAACTTAACTTTGCTTCCACAAAACTTAACAGTGTTATAACACTTTGAGTGAACAGAGTTGGTAACCATAACAATGTTATAACACTGTGAGTGAACAAAGTTGGTAACCATATGAATGTACTCTAGCCAATTGAATTTGATTATATATTATTAGCATGACTCTGCAACAACCAGTTTGTCAAATAGTTGCGTGCCAAAAGAATAGCCATAGTCTAACAAGATTGCTTTTTTGCCTTGAAAATCATGGAAATTCCAGCAATATTCTGATAAAATCTGGCGGGGGAGTTTTGTAAATCCAAGTTACAGTTGTTAAACTTCAAGATTTTGGGTGTCGAGAGGTTTTTGATGGTGTTGAATCTGTTTCCACCATCAAAAACATGATTCAAACACAGTTACTGCAAGATTTGTTGATTTTTTCCTACCCAGATTCCCACCATTTTTTACCTTCCAAACAATTCCTCTCCTAACCAAATTGTTGTTTTTGGAAATTCACTTATTCTAAAATTCTTTCTTCATTGTGAAGTTTTTCCATTCATCATTATTATATTAAAATTGTTATAATTTACTAAAATAATCTAAAATTAAAATTTTATATATAATTAAATTACAACATAATTAACATTATTGTTCTATAATTTTAATCAAACATAAAATTAAAATTATATTTTCTTTTTATATTTACTAAGAAAAAATGAATAGATAATATAATTAACTTGCTTTGCTTCTGAATATTCACAGCAAACTTATAAAAAGACCAGCCTCATGAACTACTCTATTTATTTATAATACCAGTGTTTTGCCATATTTCACTCGCTTGGATTTGTATTAATCATTATATGAATGACATTGTTTTATGCCTCTATGTGTGTGAGGCAACTTTGAATTATAATTAAATTTAATATATATATATATAATATAATATATATATATTATATGCAAAATAAAGAGTTTTTTTGGTTTTAATGGTTATTAGGTTGTATAATATTAAAATATTTAGGTTTTGGTAATTGAAAATTAGATTAATTATAAAGGTGATATATTTCTATATATTTATTTACCAAATTTTCATTATTCTATATATTATGTCATAATATTATAAATGACGATATTCATATATTTGATATATTTATAATGATTTATTACCAAATTTTCATTATTCAATACATTACATTATGACATTATACTATAAATTGTGAGTGGAGTAGAAAAACCATAAATTAAATAAAACTATTAAAATTATGTTGTAACCTTTGAGAATGAGCAAGTTCAGGCTATGACAGAGATGAATAGAAAACTTTGTTCCTCCAGACTTATGCAATAGGCTTTACCATATCCATATCCAAATAAGTGGAGCATGCATGCTCTTCAAATCCAACTGCCAGAGCCAAATAAAAAGAATGGGGCTTATGATGGTGATGTTAAATGATAGGGTGCTTGTTATTGTTATGTCACACAACATTAGGATCCTAGCCCACCAATTGCAAATTATTAGTAACAAAAAGTTACTCTGAAGGATGCAAAAGTTGAAAGGATTCAAATTGGAGGATTTGATTAATTTTTTTGAAAGGATTAGAACTTTTTTGTGTAATGCAGGAAGATATGATTCATACAACAGTAAATTAGTCTTAAGCGTGAAAATTTTGAAAGGATTCAAATTATTTGTATGATCAAAAAATTGAAAGGATTTGAACTTATTTGTATGATGCATGCAGATCTGATTCGTCTTAGACAGGCTTCATTGGTATCCTCTTCCTTAAAGGCTCATAATCTAAACCCCTTCTCTTGCAAAGATTGACATGGTGAAAAGGGTTCGACTTTCCAAACCTGGTTCATTTCATGATATTCACAAGGTGCCACATGGAGACAATCCTTATGACAAGGCCACGCAAATGCAGGTACTGATTATGGATTTTTTTGGTAGTTTTTTTGTTTGTTTTTTCAGTTCTTTTTGTTGGATATTAATGGACTAGAAATGGCTATGATTTGGGTTAACTGAGTAGAGTAGTGTGGGACCATACTGGTGTTTATTTAAATGATATTGCTCTTAGAAATGGTATGTTTCAAATGTAGTTTCCATGGATATTGTGAGGGATTGGACTTCAATGGGAGAGCATAACATGCTTGATTTTGAAGATTTTAATGGATTAGAATTGGGCAATGTGGGAATTCTCTTCAGAGTATCTATATGGTTAACCTTCTCCTGTTTTGAGTCAATTAAACTCATTGGCCAACTTAATATGAAATGTCAACTGAATTTGAAATGTGACTTATAGATTAAGAGTTTCTCTGTTTAATTGTGAAGTGGTTGGACAAATGACTTTAATCCTGAAGAAATGCAAATTTAGATGTTTTTCTGTTGGCATTGATTCCTTCATGGCTGAAATTTATGTTGATGGCTAACACTTGAAATTTCCGTTGTCAATATGGGAGGAGGGTTGATCTAAAAGTGGAATAGGTTATTTTTGCCTCTCTTTCCAAAATCAAATGAAACAAAAACTAGGGTCATGTTAATGCTTTGCAAGCATGAAAATGGGTCTTCCAAAGAAACATGTTTGTTTAGTGTCCCTTCAAGCATGAATTAATTTTTATGTGTGAGTTTGTTGTGTATGGAGCATGATTGTTCAGAGGTCTTTGTTTCAGCAGGATGTATACCCTAGGAAGTTTTGTACACCCCTCCACTGCGGGGGGGCGCGGGGGGGACTTGTCCCCCCGCGGGGGTCCGAGGGGGCAGATCCCCCCGGCTGGGGGGTCCGGCCAGCGGTCCCTAAGGCGGGGTCGGGGGCAGCGCCCCCGAAGCTAAACATATGTAAATTTGCCTTGAAAATATAGTATTCCGTCAATCTGAGCCCGTTCATTAGGCGGATGAATCTGACGGTAGAACTTATGTTTAGTTTAAGGGTTTTTTGCACTAGAGGCAACCCCTCTTTTGTTGAGGGCATTGTATTTGAGGCGGCGATATAGACGTGTATACTCGTGTGAGCAAAAAAAGAAGGTGAGACCTGTGAGAAGAAAACAGAGGATATTACAGCGGCTTTGCTGTAGGTTGTGTCTCTTCATTTTGCTGGATAATAGAAAGGAAGGACTGGCTGTTTCGAGGTGGACGTAGCCCAAACTGGGTGAACCACGTATATCTGTGTCTCTCTTGTTTTGTGCGTTTTCTGTGTTTATATTTCTGCAATATTTTATGTGTGCCATTGCTCCGTAATATATAATTTTCTAACAGAGTTAATCATAATGAAAATAACACATATAATTCATGTAGACATAGAGAAGAGCAACACAAGGTTTGATGATGGAGTTCATCCCTCCTGGGCTACATCTCCGGGTATGTCAACGTGATTAGACCACTCATATTTCAGTGTAAAAACGAAGTACATAAAGTATGCTGATGACCATATGGTTATTTCCCCTTCAAGGAAATGTTCTCCTTGAGATAACTCTCACATAAAAACAACATGAAAACCTGCAATCACCATGTAAACTACAACAATACAAGGAGTCTTATACAAAGGTCCTAGACCTCATCTAAAAATGAGCAAACATGCAAAAAGAAGGACATAATCCAAGCTTACCCCACCTTTACATAGAGAGAAAAATGTCTAAGGGCTGAACCTTACAAGTATCAGTTGCTGCAAATGAATTCTAAAGGTGAAGAAATCCCTACAAGGTCTTCTTCATGCTCAACGCCCTTAGAAAATGCTACCAACCCTTGCTTGATTCATATACCCCTTAGCCTCTAACCCACAAAAAGGTCATCTAGATGTGTTAAAAACATAAAACAAAGGTCACCAATGGATTCAGAACATCCAAAATCCCCCAGATAGCGTCTTTCTAAGCTCAAATTGGTGAAAAACTCAAAAAGCTATGAGCTACAAGCTCATCCATGAACTTGATTGTTAACTGTCCTACAATTTCGCCCTTCTGGCTAATGATCCTACAATTTTGCCTTGAAAATCACTAACTGAGCGTCAAATTCACCCTCCACAGGTGCAATTTGTTGGGCCACTAAATTTTCCTCTAACGCCTTGGGACCATAATTTGTGACCATATGGACGCATAAGGCCGAGGGTAGGGCCATTAAATTTTCCTCTAACGCCTTGGGACCATAATATGTGGCCATATGTACGCTACCCATCAAAGCCTTTTTCTTCTGTTGTCGGGGTCAAATGTAATCCACGAGACCTGTGGCTAGCCCCCCTTCTTTGGCGCCTTCCACAAGCGCACATCCGTGTGTAGGGTCATGTGGAGAGTCGTATGACCTAGTATGAGGCCTTCCCTTAGCAGCTCTAGGATGGCATCTTTGCTAACCTCTGTTGTAGGCATATGGGAGCGGTTGTGACCTTGGGCTAAGGCCATTACCTCCAACCTCTGAATTGTTCGCACCGGGGAATGAAACATGGTCCTGTGGTGTTTGTCGTGGATGTCAGGACTGTGGGTCGAGGCTAAGCCCTAGTACTAGGCTCCCTCCTCCGCGGTCCTGTGGTGTGGGATGTGGCCAGGGGCTTCCGAATTGTTCGCACCGGGGAATGAAACATGGTCCTGTGGTGTTTGTCGTGGATGCCAAGACTGTGGGTCGAGGCCAAGCCCTAGTACTAGGCTCCCTCCTCCGCGGTCCTGTGGTGTGGGGTGTGGCTGGTGGCTAGGGCTTAGCCCTAGCCCCTTCCCCCAAATATGTGCTACATACCCTTTAAATAAATGCACTCCTCTATATTTTACAAGGAACATAGTGTGGTGTAATGGTTAGGCCTATGGTTGGTTGGCGGGAGGTCACACATTCGACTCCCGTGGGGTGGCTTGATCCTCAACCAATATTTTTGACCTGTGTGGGAAGGCCACGTGGCTACCTCCCATTGGCCCACGTAGCTCCCCGCTATTGGTCCACCCAATACACACCATCCACCAATGGAAATTTTTCACAACTTTGAATAATGGAGAGAGGCCAAGTAGCAACCTATCACTGATCCTCAAAAGCACAAAAGCACAGTCAAAACCCAATTTTTTCCATTTTTTACTTGTTTGGGAAAATGGTCAGCGAGCTATAACTTGACCTCCCAGTGTTGGATTGAAGTGAAACGAATGTTTCTATATTCAAAACGACAGACACTTCGATTTGGAATTGGTTGCAACAAGTTCTGGGCACTTTCATTTTTGAGCATAAATTTGATCATGTGATCATTCCTCCTTGCTATGAACTTTTGGACTTTAAAAGTTTACTTCCCCAGTTCATAAAGAGGATGCAACTCAAAAATACCCATAAAACTCAATCCAAATTGAAAATTTTTCAATTGGTGACCTTCAAGCCCCAATCAAGGCACTTCACTTATCATCCTCATGAAGACTTGTTGTCCTGTCAAGAATCAAGCCAACATTCCTATTGTTGTTGTAGGAACAAAATATTGATGCTTGGAATCTCAACATTCTCTTTAATCTCATATTTGTACAGCTCCAAAATGCTTCAACTTGAAGTAAAAATTGTTGAAGACAAACTTGATTCCATCTTGGAACTCAAAAGAAAAATGAATATCCTTTAGCGTCCTAAAATTGTGCTTGTACATGAAAAGTACACTGCTCCAAAATAGTTATTATGTAAATGAATGGAAGGAGTAGTACTTGAGATACTGATTACCTCTTTAAACTTTTCATGCATCCTTTCTACTTTTGATGATGATGATGATGACCAACATGTAGATGAATCTAACTATTCACTCTTATCCATTGCCATAGGGTGTGCTTCTTGGATATGCTTGCAAAACTCACATGCATCATCTTCCACATATGGCCCAAAATCGTTATTTGAACCATAAGCACACATTGGCTTCATCTTAGAGGTCTCTTTTGCTGGTGCAGGAGTAGCACTTTCTACGACTTGCTCATCAAGCAATTGATGCAACACAAAGTGCATGTGCCTCTTCTCCTGTTTAGCTATCTCCAACATCCTTCTCAACTCTATATTCTCCATATGAAGAGCCAAATTTCATTCTTCAAGCTCTTGGATACTCTATTTGTTGTCCATCTTGCAACTTGGTCAACTTGTGCTATGATACCAAACTGATCTGAAAGATGAATTGGTGATTTCTGCCTCTCTTTCCAAAATCAAATTGAACAAAAACTAGGACTGTGTTGATGCTATGCAAGCGTCTTCAAGCATGAATTAACTTTTATGTACAAGTTAATCATAATGAAAATAACACATAATTCATGTACGCATAGAGAAGAGCAACACATGGTTTGATGATTGAGTTCACCCCTTTTGGGCTACATCTTCGGGTTTGTCAACATGACTAGACCACTCATATTTTAGTGTAAAATTGAAGTACATAAAGTATGTTGATGACCATGTGGTTAATTCCCCTTCAAGGAAATGTTCTCCTTCAGAGAACTCTCACATAAAAACAACATGACTGTGCAATCACCATGCAAACTACAATAATACAAGGAGTATTATACAAATATCCTAGACCTCATTTGAAAATGAGCATACATGCAAAAAGAAAGACATAATCCAAGCTTCCTTCATCTTGACATAGAGATGAAAATGTCCAAGAGCCGAACCTTGCAAGTATCAGCTATTACAAAAGAATTCTGAATGTGAAGAAACCCCTACTAGGTCTTCTTCATGCTCAACACCCTCAAAAAATGCTACAAATCCTTGCTTGATCCTTACACCCCTTAGCCTCCATCCTGTAAAAATGCCATCTAGATGTTCTCAAAACATAAAAAAGGGTCACAAATGGATTCAAAACATCCAAAAACCCCCAAGTAGCCTTTTTCTGAGCTCAACATGGTGAAAAAATCAAAAAGTTATGAGCTACAAACTCATCCATGAACTTGAATGTAAACCATCCTACAATTTCGCCCTTCTGGCTAATGATCCTACAATTTCACCTTGAAAATAACTAATTGAGCGATTAATTTTCCCTTTGTAGGTGCAATTTGTTGGGCCATTAAATTGTCCTCTAACACCTTGGGACTGAAATTTGTGGCCATATGGACACATAAGGTCGAGGGTTGGGCCTTAATGCCCGCCCCTACCGGCCTAGCCCCTTAGAAGTCAAGATTAGGGTCATATTGCACCACGGCTCCATGGTTTGAGCCTTAACACCCACCCTATCCGTCAGAACCCTTTTATTCTATTGACGAGGTCACATGCAGTCCCTTAGACCTGTGGTTAGCCCCCCTTCTTTGGTGCCTTTCGCAAGCGCCTTTCGCATCTGTGCGTAGGGTCATGTGGAGGGTCATACAACTTGGGTTGAGGCCTTCCCTTAGTGCCTCCGGGCTAGCACCTTTTCTAACCTCTGTTGCGGACATATGAGAGAAGTTGTGACCATGGGCTAAGGCCCTTACCTCTGCCCTCTGAACTATTCACACCGAGGAATCAAACATGGTCCTGTCGTGTTTTTCGCGGACATCGGGACTATGGGTCCGGGCTAAGCCCTAGTCCTAGGCTCACTCCGCCATGGTCCTATGGTGTGGGGTGTGGCCGGGAGCTAGGGCTTAGCCCTGGCCTCTTTCCCCAAATATGCACCACATTACCCTTTAAATAAATGTGATCCTCTATACTTTACAAGGAACATAACGCGATGTAATGGTTAGGTCTGTGGTTGCTTGGTGGGAGGTCACGAGTTTGACTCTTGTGGGGTGGCTTGACCCTCAACCAATATTTTTGACTTGTGTGGAGAGGCCACGTGGCTACGTCCCATTGGCCCACATGGCTCCCTGCTATTGGTCCACCCAATACATACCATCCACCAATGGAAAATCTGCACAATTTTGACCAAGAGAGAGAGGCCAAGTGGCAACCTGTCACTGGTCCTCAAAAACCCAAAAGCACAGTAAAAACCCAAATTTTTCCACTTTTTGCCTACTTGGGAAAATGATCAATGGGCTATAACATGAGCTCTTGGTGTCGGATTGAAGTGAAATGAACATTGTCGGATTCATAATGATGGAAACTTCGATTTTGCGCTAGTTGCAACAAGTTCTGGGCACTTTCATTTTTGAGCATAAATTTAATCACTTGATCAAGGGCAATGCAAATTATATTCCCCAACCTTAAGGGTGATGTTCTTTGCAAACCCTCATTCCAGATAGACCATGCATTGAAATGCGACCCATTTTATCTCATGCTTGGTGGATATTTCTCTGATGATGACCAACAATCACTTATAGCCCTTTCATCAATTCTCGCAGCAAATGATCAATCCAAAGAGAAGGAGAGCTACAGGAGGAGATTCAAACTAAAAAGCCCCATAGAAGCAATGGACCCCTCCTTCCTGTTGGTGCTCCCACATGTTGGTTTTAGATCTTATCATTCAATCAAGAAATAAATGAAAGAAATTAGGAAACTGAATCAAACACACAATGTAACACAAAGAATTTTACGTGGTAAAACCTTGACAGTGTGTCAAGGAAACCTCCATGGGGAGTGGGAATGAAAATATTATTAATAAAATATGATTCTCCTGGGTTACAAGACTCTCAGGTAGTCCCAATTAACATGGGATACTTTGTTACATAACTTATTCTCATTATAAAGCTCACTAAATGGTAAAAACTAAATTTACCCATAATTACATTATTTACATATCTTTTGTCATTAGTTCAAAAATCTCCACCTTGACACCAATTTTCCTAATTCCTTGCCCATGCCCTTTCATCATCTCTTTTGCAAGCCAAGAGAAGCCAAACACCATCTTAACTTCTCTACTAAAACTGTCTTCGTGAATATGTTTGCATGATTCCCCTGGGTATGGACCTTCTTAAGAGCTACTTTCTTGCCATCAATCACATGTCTCACAAAATGGTACTCGACATCAATGTTATTGGTCTTGCTGTGATAAGATGGATTTGTAGCCAAATGAATAGCACTCTAACTTTCACTTTCTTCTGCATCCTTAAAATCTCATCAAGTAAACCTTTCAACTAGATTTCTTATTTACTGGCATTTGAAGCAACTATGTACTCTACTTCCGTAGTGGACAAAGAAACAATTTCTTGAAGTTTTGATATCGAACTAATTGCTCCACCTGCAAGAGTAAAGACATATCTTGTAGTAGATCCTCTCTTGTCAAAATCACTTACATAATCAACATCCACATATCCGCAGACTGAACCTCCACTACCATTAAAGATGATATAGTGGTCACTTTGGCCTCTCAAATTCCGAAGCACCCATTTCACTACTCGCTAATGTTCTTCTCTTGGATTTTCCATGAACGCACTGACAACTCCAACTGCATGTGAAATGTCAGGTCTTGTAGATACCATTGCATACATTAAGTTGCCTACTGCATTTGCATATGGTACACAAGACATATACTTATTTTCTTCATCAGTTCTAGGACTCAAAATCGAAGAAATCTTAAAATGGAAAGTTAATGGAACATTAACATGCTTCACATTGTTCATACTGAACTTTTCAAGTACTCTTTCCACATCTATTGTGGTAACCAGAGCTTTCCATTTTTCCTGTCTCCGTGTATCTCCATGCCCAAGATATGTTTTGCCACTCCAAGATCCTTCATATCAAACATCCTAGAGAGCTGAGCATTTAACCTATTTATCTCTTCTATGATTTTGCTTGCAATAAGCATATCGTCAACATACAAGACCAAGATAATAAATATGCCATTGAAACTTTTAAAGTACACACAATGACCATACTCACTTCCAGTAAAGTTTTGGCTCACCATGAAGGAGTCAAACTTCTTGTACCATTTCCTAGGAGACTGCCTCAAGCCATACAATGATTTCCCGAGCTTGCAAACTAATCTTCTATTATGACCTTGTACAAAACCTTTCAGTTGTTCCATATAAATCTCTTCATCCAAATTTCCATGAAGAAAAGTTGTTTTAACATCTAACTGTTCTACCTCAAGATCAAGTAATGCAGTTAGTGCTAACATAGTACAAATAGAAACAAGTTTTACGACTGGTGAAAAAATCTCATGAAAGTCAATACCTTCAACCTGAGAATACCCTTTTACTACCAACCTTGCTTTATACCTCTCAATACTTTTATCAGCATTTCGCTTCAAATTGGAGATCCATTTGCATTCGACAACACTTCTCCTTTAAGGAAGTTCTACAAGATCCCAAGTGTTTTTCTTGGCTAAGGAATCCATTTCTTTGTCCATAACCTTTTTCCACTTTTTGCTATCTGCATCAACCACTGCTTCCTGATAACAAGAAGGTTCCTCATCTTTAGTAATCAATGCAATAAATGAAGCAAATTCTTCATACCTTTTGGGTGTTTTTCTTTCCCTTGCAGACCTTCTTAGAGTGACTCGTTCCTAAACTAGTTTTGGAACTTCAACAATTTCCTTTGCATCTTCTTCACCTTTTTCTTCAGAAGTCTCTCCTTCCTTTCAACTTTTTGAAAAGCATTTAGCCTCCAACTGAATTTATTGATTTGACGACACTTGTTCCTGTTCAAATTTTTCAATGTCTGATTTTAAAAGAGAAGATTAATCAAATGTTACATCTAAACTAATGAGTATCTTTCATGAAGAAGGATCCCACAACCTATATCCTTTCACCACATAGTCATACCCAACAAAGACATAACATTTTGATTTTGGGTCTAACTTTGAATGTTGATCCTTTTGAATAAGAGCATAGGCATCACAACTAAAAATCCTTAAATGTGAATAATCACAAGATTGACCCAACCAAACTTCTTCAAGAATTTTACAGTTAATGGCAACTGAAGGTGATCTGTTAACTAAATAACAAGCATTAGATACTGCTTTTGCCCCCAACTCCTTTTGCAGGTTAGCATTATTGATCATACTTCTGACTCTTTCCATAAGAGTCTGATTCATACGTTCAACAACGCCATTTTGTTGAGGAGTATAAACGATAATTTTATGTCTAACAATCTCTTCATCCTTACAATATTGTTCAAATTCTAGGGAAGTAAATTCACCGCCATTGTCAGTTCTTAAACACTTAATTGATTTGTCTATTTTCTTTTCCACCATAGCTTTAAATTTCTTTAAAACATTAAATACATTAGATTTTCTTTTCAACATATAGACACAAAATTTCATGGAGAAATCATCAATAAATGTTCAGAAGTATAATGCACCTCCATAAGATACAATAGGAGATGGTCCCCAAATATCAGAATGAATATAGTCCAAAATTTCTTTACTATTATGACTTCCAATTTTAAATTTCTGTTTACATTGTTTTCCATGCACACAACGTTTACAAAAAACCAACCTTAAGGATTTAAATCATGAAGCAGCTTGCGATTCATTAGTACCTGAAGACCCTTCTCGCTCATGTGCCCCAACCGTTGATGCCATAGGCAAGTACATTCTTATGTCTTCTCAGATACAGTCATTGCCTCACTAACATGAGTACTTCCTTTGAGTCTGTAAAGGTTTCAGATCTTCTCTACCTTCATAACAACAAGAGCGCCTTTTGAAACATTCAACACTCTATTTTGACCTATAAATTTATATCCTTTTGTGTCCAACACTGCCAAAGAAATCAACTTTTTTTTTTCAACTCAAGTACATGTCTAACATCAATGAATGTTCTAACTGTATCATCATACATTTTAATTTTGATATTTTCCATCCCAATAGTCTGACAAGATACATTACTACCCATAAACACAAAATTACCATTCACGGCTTCATAAGTGAACCAATTTCTATGTAGAGTCATTTGATGAGAAGCACCAGAATCTAACAACTAGTTTTCATAATTTCGAGAGACATTACAAACATAAAGCTTCATCTATAATATCCAATTCAACAAATGAAACTTCATCAATCATACCTACTCAACTTGATTTGATTCCTTCTTTGGGTTTTCAACAGAATCCTTCCTTTTCCAACAGTCTTTATTGAGGTGTCCTATTTTGTTGCAGTGCCAACATTTGGCTTTACACTTTTTTCCCTTTGATTTTGATCTATAATAACTCCTTGTGTTCTCTCCTCTTTCCTTTGATCGACCTTTGGCTACCATGGCTTATGGTGTGGAGGTTTCAATGTTGGGCTTCCTCCATACTTATTTAGATAACAAAGCTCCCACAACTGTATCAAATTCCAAAGATTCAGTTGTGCTCAAACTGATAGAATTTACAAAGTGGTCCTAGGACTTGAGCAAAGAACAAAACAAGGTGATAGGTTTGCCTTCTTCCTGAAATTTAACTTCCATATCTGACAATTGGAAAATAAATGTATTAAAAACATTTAAATGTTTTGCAATTTGTGTACCCTCCTTCATCTGAAGGCTATATAATTGTCAGTGCACCTGATTAATCTGTGTAAAGAAAGGGAGCTCAGTATTGAAGTTGGAGAAGAGTTTACGGCATGGCCACAATTGCAACTGTCGTTTCCGTTAAGAGGAACAGAGTCCATGAATGCTCAATCTGTCACAGGTGTTTGCCTTCAGGTCAGGCCTTGGGTAGTCATAAGAGATACCACTACGTTAAAGCAGGAACTTCAAATACTGCTAGTACTATTAGAAACAAGGAGAGCCTGCCTGCAAGAGTGGAATTGTTGGACCTAAACTTTCCTAGAATAGTGGAACCGTTGGTGCCTTTCATTTGTAGTTTTTATTAATTCGGAATAGGGGATAGGGGAATTTAGATTTTGTGAAAAAATTAACAAGAATATCGAAGACTCTTAGTGTTTTGTGAAAAAATTAACAGCCATGCCTCCCAAGCTCGATCCTTCCCCAAGTGGTCGAGGTGTACTTGAGGGTCACAGGGCACGAAGTGGGCGTTGTTTCCTCTTTAGCATCCAAGATTAGTCTTCTGGGTCTATCATTCAAGAAGATCTGAGAATACATTGTAAAGGAATTGTAAATTTTAATATTTTGCTTGCTCTATAAGTTTTTGATGGTGCTGAATCTATTTCCACTATTAAAAACATGATTCAAACATTGATATTATTGTAAAAATTTTGAAATTTTTCACCAAAATTTCGGTTATTTTAACTGTCCAAACACTCTTTGCTCACCCAGAACCACGACACTCCTTACTCACAGTCTTTATTGATAAGCATGAGAAGCTCAAAACGGAGATTGTTATTTGATTTTACTAACATCCATTTAAGTAAAGATGATGAAGCAAACGAAGAAAAGGAAACTGGATTGGACAGACGATGTGATTCAGACTTTCCAGTCTAGCCACAACCTTTGTTGTTATTATAAACCAAAAAAACCCTAATGGATGCATTTTGGTACATTCTTTACAACTCCATAAATTTAGGCAGTGAACTTTGCATTATACCAATATATTGATATATCAACTCTAACACCAATTGGCCCAGTTCATAACGCTTGAGATATAAAACTTTTGACCACTAGAACTGCATTATGTAGCTTTGAAAATATTTAATAGGTATGTTATATCCTTCACAGAGTAAGTTTCAGTTCAATTCATTTCATTTTCCACCCAGCATAACTCAAAAGATCTTGCGATTTTGAAATTTTTATGGTAAAGATAAAGTTACCACTTGGTATCAGCATCAGAGTGAAATGTAATTCTGTAATCTATCATTTTCTTAATTAAAATGGAATGTAATTATGGAATTTACCATTGTTTTAATTAATATTTTCTTCCCTGAGATGTTTACATTTATTTAGTCATAATTATGGCTCTTATACTTTCGGGTAATAACATTTCAATATTATAGCATTTTCAAAGTTTTAGTAACATATGATCTTCTATATTTTTATTTATGTCAGAAATAAGTCATGAACTAAGTTTTTATGTTATCTATGTATTATTCTGAACTAAAAGCTTTTTTTTTTTTTGCCAGTGGTGAACTAAGTCTTTATGTTATTTATGTATTATTTTGAACTAAAACCTTTTTTTTTGCCATTGCTCTGTTTCCCACATATTTGGTGATGTACCATTTTTTCGGTTGCTCAAAGAAATTTTATAACCTACAAAAAAATATATAAAAATTTACTGATTCAGTAATTAAATTTAAAAATGAACTAGTCAATCCAAATTAAACAACACTTGTTTCATAATAAATTACAAAGGGTTAAAATTATTAAGAAAAAAATCATAAAACTAACTAAAATTATAACTTTGTTATTATTATTAAAATATGTATGTATATGTATATGTATATGTATATGTATATGTATATATATATATATATATATATATATATATATATATATATATATATATATATATAAGCTAAACATATATACAAAAAGCATGGGACAACATTCTCAAAGATTTATTCCCACTTTATTATGGATATTCTCAATATATAAATAAACTTTGTTAAAATACTATGGACCAATAACATGGCTTATCAATACCACGTGCCAGAAAAACCATAACTCATCTCATTGATAGTTGTCCATATGACATATTTTTATTATTAATCAATTTAATTAATAGAGCAAAAATTGCATAACTACTCTAGAGATAAATCTCAATCTCTCATTTGTGTATATTATTAAGAATAGTTTAGAATATGAATCAATATGAATCTCTACTATCTACTAAATAGTGATCAAAAATTAAATTAAACTTCTCCAAACTTTATTCCAAAATAGAAATGGCTACTGACATACTTATTTTTATTTTAAAAATAAATAAAATTACTATTTTAAAACTATTTAAATTTTTTAATAAAAATTAATTAAAAAATCATATTATTATTGGAAGGAGTTGTCTTTAGTGCGACTTTTTCTTTTCTTTTCTCTCTTTTTCTTTTTTTTTTGTCTGGTCAAATTTCTCTAAAATCGCCAGCAATTTATTAAAATCACAAGTTTGATGGGTAATCCCTACACAATCAAAATGTCTTAGGGGTTTTATCACAAGTTTGATGGGTAATCCCTACACAATCAAAGTATCCTAGGGTTTTTCAGGGTGTTGAATCCAAATATGCAGTTAAAAAACAGTTTAAATAATACAAATCAAAATTTCACCTCATATTTTTCTGCCAGACCGAAAAGTCCAAAAAATCACACTTAATACAACTCCTTATTGGAATTACAATTTTTTAATATAATAATAAGTTTTTTCAAATCAAATTCAAAAATATTATTTAAATATTATATATTATTAATAAATTATCAATATACATTAATATTAATAATAATTTATCAATCTTTAATGATTTTGAAAAATAATTAAGTAATATTCATCCAAATAAAATTGTTAAAATTGAAATTAATAATCATACAATTAATATCTCTTCTCATCATAATCCAAATATATAATATAATTATATAATATAATTTTCAAAATTATTCATAATTGTTATATATCCACGGAGAGAAGGAAGCATAATACGTATTTTGGCTAGTATCCATCCACTAACTCTTTGTTGGCACTTAATATTATTAAGGCGACTCTCTTTCAGGGTTTAGGTCTATAGAATACTCAAATTATTAATCGATTTACATTATAATGAAAATCTGAATTCTTGTATTTTGTTTGTATAGACTTATAATTACACTTTTGTGCTTTTTAAAATCATAAAAGTTGCGTTGATTGTATTGGAGAGTAATCCAAACCTTCACGATGACCAACTATATAACACCCACCACACCAACCACTTAACATGTCCAACTTTCATAGGTATATGTAGAAACCCTAGGATCTACTATCCATACTTGTTTGATAAATCTAATGGTGTTGACATAAGATGGGTGGTTACAGACATAACCACCTCACTACCCTTGTGTAACCTGGGCTCAAACATCTCCTCGCTCCCTAGGATTGCTCTGTTATGCTTGGGGAAAAGTCAGGTTTATTTGTTCGGCTTGCAATTGAAAACTTCTACCAGGTATCATATATGACATTATTAGATTCTTTTAAGAACATAGCATATCATTTTTCCCTGCTTTCATTGTCAAGGAGTTCATTGGCTCACAACTCATTATTGTAGGTTTTCCTCTTCGGTGTATGGAGTCATGATTGACTTGTGGGATTTAGAGACCCTTCTTACTAGTCACCCACCTTTCGACTGCATTGCAGGTAACACAACATTCCAGTTCCTTTTTTTGACTTGTTTTGTCTTATCTTGTTAAATCCCTAAGGTTTCCGACTATTTCCCACCCCTTTATGCAGGTAGAATGCTTCTTCAAATCAATAATTCCTATAGGTGGGTTTCCTCCTAAACCCTAATCGAATTTCATATTTTATTAGTTGAGGGTTTCAACTGAACTTAATTGTTTGACTTTTGAAGTAGAGTTTTATCTACACATAAAACTAGTACAAACCACATTAAAAATATTAATGCGGTTGACATAGTCAAGGCTTCATAAATATAACCAAAAAAACTATTGCAACACGAAAAATGCCTTACTAATGCACACATTTACCTCATTAACCATCATGGAGGAACTTACTAGAATTGGCATAATCTCAAATCCATAAGAAATTGGTGGGTGGTTTTAAATTTATTAAAAGTAATGGACCATTTTTCTAAATAATTTTAAAAATATATATAAATGAATGTTATAAATAATGATGAGGAACTTATCATGGAGGAACTTATTAGAATTGGAATAATCTCAAATCCCTACTAAATTGGTGGGTGGAAGCCACGTGGCCCGAATCTACAACCGTTGATAAGAATTAAGACTAAGCATATGCTGAGCATATTCCCTTGAGAATCAATCTAGGCCCTCGATTAAAAAAACAAAAAAAAAAAGTCAAAAAATCCACCTTAAGTTGAAATAAGAAGACTTCAACAATAAAGAAACTAAATTTACTTAAACTCTATGTTCAATGATGTTGAAGATCTAGAGAATAACATGAGAGTGTATGGGATACAATTCAAGACTAGAGATGGAAGGCCCACATGAGAAGAATTTGTGGGAGGTACAACCATCTATATAAGAATGGATATGAGGTTACGTATGCAAGGTAGGTGGGTGTTTGCAAAGGTATCCCATCAGGTTATGGAAGTAATCAAATATTGTCATCATGTCTTCTCCACCGAGCCCTGGATAGTTTAGGCTAGAAGTAAAACCAAAAGAGTTGTCTTAGAGTTTTTGCATGGCCAAAGTATGGGTACAATTTTTTTTCCCTCCCAACTATGTTAGCTTTCTATTCATTAGCAAGCATCCCACTAGAAGACTCCAAATAAAAAATATATGTTTGTATTTATCACAACATTATAAAGACTATTTAATCAAAACAATCATGTTTGCTACTTGGATTGAAATATCCTTCTAAAATAGACTTTGAGAACAATTATTTGTGCATCATGGTTGACTTATAATTATGAAATGTAGTAACCACACCCCATATCTAATCCATCCTAAACTCCCGTAGATTTGGACAACCAAAGTTTAAAGACTACGTCATCAAGAATGAGTCCCTGAATACAATCCATAATTATCTTTTTTAGCATTTGTTGTAGCAAATTGGAATTTGAGATATGTCCATGGAACTTGTATTATGTTTATGCAATCACAAAAATAATTGGTTGAGTAGATGCCTCATGTAAATAACCTCAAGGCTAAGAATTAGGAAGACTCATCCAATGTTTTACCTGCAAAAAGAATTTATAGATATCACCATGAGAGTTGGTAATTTAAAAATAGATCACTTCAAATGGAGACTCTTTCCAAGACAATAAGGGTTGAATATTTCCGAAGTCTTACATATTCCTTAAATAATATATGTTCCCAAACTTTAACCTGGAGAGAGTAACCAATAATTTTGGGCAGAAATGCCTTGCTAAACATATTTTACCTGCAAAAAGAATTTATGGATATCACCATGAGAGTTGGTAATTTAAAAAGTGATCATTTCGAATGGAGACTCTTTCTAAGACAGTAAGGGTTGAATATTTCCTAAGTCTTACATATTCCTTAAATCATATATGTTCCCAAACTTTAACCTAGAGAGAGTAACCAATAATTTTGGGCAGAAATGCCTTGCTAAACCTATTTTCCTCATAATAGCCATTAACTTAAGGAATATCGAAAAAACACCTTCTAGGCTCGATTTCCTTTTACCACTTAATATATCCACTTAACAAAATATCCTGGTTTGAACTTACATTTCATAATAATACCTAATCCTCCAAACTTTTAATATAAATCCCAATTTTCCCAATTTAACCTAAGTTGTTAATCATATTTTACCTAGAAAAGGTACAAAACAAGATTCCCAAGGAAATTATAGTTTGTATGATGTGGAACCCAATTGGAGGAAGTGCACATATGGGCCATTACTTACACGTTGGTTTGCAATTCAATTTTGTCTACAGTCGTTATATGTTTGGTAATCCATTTATTAATCTTCTTCTCACTCACTACACAACCACTAAAAATAATAAAATAATAGTTAAAATAATAAAATAAGAGATGAATTTTCGAGGGAAAAAAAGAAATGTAAAATTTTTAATTGTATTTTTTGTCTATCTCCTTATAGGCTTACACAAATTTCAATTTTAGACACTCTTTGGATGAGGAATTTAATTATGCATCCAATGCGTCTCTACACTTGAAATTTGAGTAAATCTATAAGGAGAGAAGCTAAAAATACAATTAAAAAAATAGTTTATCTTCTTTTCCCTCCAAAATATTTACATGTACCTTTATTTTAGTTTAAATGGTTTTGATTGGTTTATATTATGACATGGAAATTACGTGAATATTTCATGGACACTTTAGGTTGAAATTTCCTCTAATGTATGTGGCCTCAAACCTCCAGCAAGCACAAGTGCAAGACCCGACATTAGTAACATCTTCTGACAAATGATGATCTTCTAGTCTGCTTGGTCCATGTTTTGGTTTTAGCAAATAATTTTTTTTTATATTATATCTATGGCCAACTATAAATCACAAATGACATATAGTAATTTTGATATTATCTCTAAAAAGTTGCTTAGAAGTAGACTAGCTAGAGAATATACATAACCTTTCATATTTGTGCACATATACAACTATGTCCATATATGGAAGCTTCCATAAATGTGCTCATATATGAAAGCTTCCATATATGTATGCATATATGAAAGGTTTCACATATGCACACATATACGGAAGCTTCCATATACGTGCACATATACAAAATATTTTGTATATGCACATAGTTGTATATGTGCACACATATACAACTATGTACATAGATGGACGTTTTTTTATATGCGTATATATGTGCACATATGCACGCATATACAACTATACCCATAGACGAAATATTTTGTATATGTGTGCATTGTAATCAATAAGATATTGTAGATATTGTGGTTTGTAGACTTTTGATGAAGCAATTTAACCATTATATTTGGCAAACATCATTATCATTGCAATGAAGATACAGATAAAATTGATTTTTTTTTTATAACTAAATGTCCTATATCAACTTGAAATCATTTATTGGATGCTTGATGATTCCTTTATGCCTAATCTTGACAGTAAAAACTACAATTACATCACAAGAGAGTACAAGGCAAACTAATGCAATAAAATCAAATCACATGCAACTAAGTAGCTACCATGCATAATCGAGCATTCAAGTTTCCAATCACATCAACATTGGGGAATTAGCATCCATCAATTGAATTTCAAAATCAACATCAATTTTGACAAATATACTAGCAATAACTCCTTTGTAATTGTTAAATTAAACTTCAACACGATTATGATTTTTAGGTGCATTCTTGGTTGAAGCCAACACCTAAAAATTGATTGAGTCAATATATTTATGAGTTCACATTAAAATAGTTGGGTCAAAATTGATAAGGTTGAGTAGCTAAAACTCAAACCATTGTAAAAATCACAAGTTAGGGTGGATTTTTGGTAGTATCTAACATCCTAAGCTTTCTAGAACCAAAAATCAAGAGCATGAAGTAAAAAAAAATGAGTTCAAGTGAGTGTGACAACAATGATAGATAGAATCATGGAATTAGTTTCCTTATTGGAAAATTTACTTGAAACAAACAAGAGTAATTTGGTCACAATGGCCAACAAAACAATGGAAAAAGTTTTGACATTTTTGAAAGTAACACAAACAAAGGTCCATTCGCTTCAAACTCAATCCCAACTATTCAATGATGAAATCAAAGACCCTAAAAATCAAGAACTAGTGAAGTGTTATGAATTAGTCCTTGTTCAAAACAATCCTCTCATTGATTATGATAATAATGGTGATTTATAGTCCACTCACAAGCAATTAAACAAAACAACTTTAGTTGTAGATAGTTACGAAGTTGTATATGTTCATGTTCAATCTGATCTTTCTAACAATATTTTAAGGTCGCAGAAAGAAATAGAGTGCAACAAAACTTGATGGGTTTTTTTATGGTGATGGCAACACATTTAGTATCCCAAATTACTGAAAACCATGTATGTATGTTTGTGAACTGTGGAGGATTTATTGATAAAGAAATATTATAAATCAATGAAGAGAAACGAAAAGTCCAACATTGCAATTAATTTTGTCATATGGAAGGTCAATGTTATGATCTTCATCCTTGTGAGCATTGTGACAAGAATAATCGTTTAATCAACAAATATTCCCAAAAAAAAAATCATGCTAGATTATATATTCAGTATGAGAGGATTGATCCTTGGCAGTGATCATCAACAACCAAGTAATTATATTAGTAATACTGAAGAATTCAATCTCGAGTAAAGTTATATCTTACAACAAACAATGAAATAACGATGAATTTCTCCTACACCTTAAGTATGGGAATGAAAAAATAAAGTGAAGATGGTTAGTGTTAAACCAAAAACCACTTATGGTCTCTCCTTTTCACTGACAAAGGGGGAATTGATGATGGTTGTTAGACTAGAATTTATGACAAATCAAGCAAACCACCAAATGGAAAACAAAGAAATTACTAGATTGGAAGCAAACAAATCATTAAATGGAAAGGCAAATCATTAGATGGGAAATAAACAAATTTCTAGATTAGCAACAAATAAATTGCTAGATGAGAAACAAACAAATCACTAGATGGGCATCAACAATCTATAGATGATATAATTTGGAATACTTATGGTTCAATGTCTTGCAGTTGAATCATACATAGGCCCACCATATTAGGATGTTGATTTTCAGAATATTTTTGTGGAAACTTTGTTCATATGGATGGTAGTTTGACTTAGAAAAAGATAGTTGAATCCTTCTAAATTGAAGCTTTGGATTTGATTGAATTGTCAAGCATTTTTAAGGATGTGTTAGGATTGCAGTTGATTCACTTCTCTTGGTTTGATGTCATCATATTGGATTTCACATCAATGAATCAAATAAAGGAATTCTAAAACACATGTTTACATATGGGAATTTCTAGATATGGATTGAGATATTTTCAACCCGTTTTTATGTATTTTGTCCCATATCTGATGTTTTATATTTTAACAAAAGTCCTAACCTCTCTTAGTGGATTTCATTATCAGTCATGGCTTAGAGGGTCTCTTCTATGTGTTATTCCATTTGGTGCATGCGAGAGACATAATTAATGGTGTCTCCTAACTTTCATTTGAGATGTTCAAAATCATTTTCATTGTCTCTACCCACATTGGATGATGGGGGATGCCTTAATGCCCTCATTGTAATGAATCTCTTACCATATCTTTTGGCACATTTGCTTTGGGAATTAAATTTAGAGACTTTATAATATGTTGGGGATTGTAGTCATTAGTGGTAGGATCCCTAGTTATTAACAGTGGGAATACATCAATGTCTTATGATTAATAGATTCTACAAACATTTGATGTTAGCACAACTATTCACACTTATTATAGTGTATTAGGTATCTTGACACCATTTTCATTATCTTTGGGTTGTCTCATATTTTTTAATGATATATGTCAATGATCATTAGTCAAACAATGTATCCCATATTCGACATCAAATCATATATTCACATTTTGCAAACTCATACCTTCAACACTTTGGATTGAAGACCTTGGGTCATTAGTAACATCCCCTCGTTATGTTATTGCTTGGGTTTCTCAATATAGTAGTACTCACCTCCATGACATTATTTATTTTCAAGAGGATTAGTTTGTCCATTTCATTTTTATAGTCATCATCCTAATATAAATTGAGACATAGATCCACTATGTATTTTCTCATGGCTAGGATCTATTTTGACATGGACCCACTATGCATATTGTCATGGCCATGAGCACTAGTCCTATATAATTTTCATGGATTTGTAGTGTACTTGATTTGGTAGCCATGTTGTTTCACACCTAGGCATGGGTATCCCTGCTTGATGAAGAGAGTCATCCCATACCTTGTCTTTTGTTGTACCTACTTTCTTGATTCAAAATTTGCTGCACTCTACTCGACCCCACTTAATAATTTTTTTTTTTTTTTTTTTAAGAATATAATGTATTTTTCAAACATCAACTGCCATTTTAACCTCAGACATTAGGGGGCATCTATTATAGCATATTTATCCACCTCATTCCACTAGTTTGCATGCTATTAGTCTTTATCCATTCTATATTTTTCTTTGGCTTACTAGGACAACTAAAAACTCTATAAATAATCCTTTCTGAGATCATACTTTTTGCTCAGTACAAGGAGTGAGTACTCACCCTATTCCTTCAATAAAAGAGAGAATGTCTTCAAAATTTAATACACAAACATCACACACTTCTAACTGGAGTTTACAGGAAAATTAGTTCCATAGCTTCCTAATTCATCCGAGAAATGGTCTCAACCATCTTGAAATGGTATAAATGAGACATAAATGAAGGAGAATAAACAACAAGCCATATGATACCAGAGTTATCATCCAATCTATATAAATTGGATATTTTATTCTCCGTGGTTTTTATAACCACCATCTACATGAGAATTCCCATTTTTAGTTGTTCCCATCTCCCATTCCCAATATTAAGTTCCAATATACACTTCTCAGGAGGACTATAGTTATGGGTGGATATTGTTGTTGAACTATGGTTATGGACGAATTTGGTGGAAGAGTTAGGTAAAAATTTGTTGCACTATTGTTCTTTCTAAATAAAATGGAAGTCTTTTTTCTTTCCCTTCCTTAGATACTAAGTATTTGCAATTCTTTATTATTTTCTAGTTTCTAGCATTGGTTCTAATTTTGCCGAACTAGAGCTAGATAGATTAGTTATTGCGTAATTAACTTGTTATTACCAATTGCTTTGAGGAAGGCTATTTTTTCCATGCATGTAGGTTTGTGAAGTTTGAGAAGGAGCAAACATATTTAGTCAAGGATAGTTTGAGCTATTTTTCTCCAATCTTCAATTTGACTTGGTAAGTCCTCCAACCAACAAACAATTATTTTGAATTACTGTAAACTAGTCTAAGAAAAATAGTGTTATCTTTGAAATTTTCATTGCAAAGGTACCTAATGTAAAATCACTAACAACAATCAACATAAAAGCTTAAAAGATTTAAGCATGTAAAAAATGGTAGTTCTCTACAAAAAAACCACATGTTATAAGATGGCATATCATTGTAAAATGGAGAATGCTAATATCACAATTGTGAAATGAAGATGACATAAAGATCAATCAATGGTGAAGAGAAATGCTTTGAGTAGAACATGTGTGAGGGTCTCATCATGGGAATGATACAAATGAGTCTTCATCAAAAGATTTCCAATGCACAATGTTCAAAGGATGACATAAAAAATAGTAGTATCGATGTTTCATGGCTTTATTGTAGAGACACAAGTTGGAAAAGCATTACAAAATAGTAGCATGAATATTGTTGCATATCCCAAAATTAGAGAAGATATATTGTAGAGGCACAAAATGAAGAAACACCAACAACAATTAACATAAGTTCTCTAAGAATGATAAAAAAATAGTTATTGCAAAACAAAACATGTACCAAAATGGTGTACCGTCATAAAAGGCATAAAGGGAGCAATAGATGCTTCTATCATAACTATCAATTGAACATTACTCAAAGATCACCCAATGATGAAGATAAATGATTGAGTTGTGTGTGAGAAGCCATCTAGACAATATAAAATAATCTCCATAAAAAGATTTAAATATTTAATAGGTATAAAGGAAGTAACAAACAATACTATCATAACTATGAAATGAAGATCACATAAAGATCATTAAATAATTCAAATATATATTTCTCTATATAACCATATAAAATAAAATTTTTATTATTAAAATACTAAAAAATATATATTTAAATATTAAAAACAATTACTATAAACTAAATATATAAAAACTAATATAATAAAAAAATATATAATAAAATTAATATAATAAACAATAATTTATTATAATGATTATATAAAAATCATTTAAGAAATTCCAAATAAAATATAAAATCATTTATTCTAATATTTTATGGAGTTAAAAATCTATAAAAAATCTATTATGAATAAAAGAAACTTTTAAATATAATTAAATGCCAAAATCTTATTTTTCTTTTACAAAATGACCTACATAAATATAAATATATGACAATCTCACTTAAAATAAATCTAGGACGATCTCACTTAAAAAAATAGTTGAGCAATTTTTTTCCCTTTGAACTTAGTTGTATGTTAAATATTAAATCACTTTTTAACTTTTCCTTGAAATACATTATGGATTTGGAAATGGAAAATGTAAATAATGAAAACATCAACACCTTTTATGAATCTTGGATTCATTGTATTTTGAACTTCAATAACAATACATAAAGCAATATTATTTTTTGAGTGGTTTATGTCTCTATTATTTTCATCTCCACAGTAAGGTTGTTACTGCATTTATTGATTTCATCTCCAAAGCATGGGTGATATGGTAAATATGAATCCACCTTTTAGCTCAACTTCATGAGATACAAGGAATTTTAATTTTTTTTTATTTTTTTTTTTATTTTATTATTATTTTTCTAGTGTTTTTAACTTAGTTATATGGTAAATAAAAAACCTTTTTTTACCGAGATACGTTTTGGGTTTGGAGACGGGAAATGTAAACCATGAAAATATCAACTATTTAGATAGACTAAGATATGGGTTTGGAGAAGGCAATGTAAACAATGAAAATATCAATTATTTTTAAAGATGGTATAATATCCAAAAAAAATTAGATAAACTAAGATATGCTAGTAGATGAGAAGATGATGTATAAGATTCACCAAACAATATCAATAAATTTTTATTTTGAACTATTGCATTCATTGGATTTTGAGTTTTAATAAATATTTTTAAAACAATATTACTTTCAGAATTGTTTGTCATATTTTTTTTAAATCTCTAAGCCAGCTTTTTAGTGTCTATTCATTTCATCTTCAAAGCATGATCCATTTGCTTTTAGCTTGGTGACTTAGGAGAATATGAATCCACTTTTTACCTCATTGTTGAGACAACCACACTAGATGCAATGAGATACAATTGGTTTTTAGATATATTATTTATTGTGGTTGTTTTGAACTTAGTTGTATAGTAAATATATATTCTACTACTAATTAACATATCGCTCCAGTCCAAGCTTCAGTTAATCCAGTTCAAGATTCAGATCTGGTTGGAGATCGAAATCGATGCATAGCAGCAGAGATAGAGACAACTATAGCAACAAAGCAAGCACTAGAACCAATTGAAGTAGGAGCCCGGAGCAGGAGCGGGAAACGCATCTGACCAAATTTCTCCCATTGGATTCAGTTGAAACATAACCTAGCAATAGAGCCATAGGCCGAGGTAAAGACAAGGGTAGGAGCATCAATCACAGGTGAATATGTACTTGGAACTAGATATGGAACCACGCAAAGGTCCGAATAAATAGCTCGGTAGGTTTACTTATGAATTCCGGCAGGACCCCGCTCAAAAGCCGCTTAATTCATTCTGGTATGCCCATGCGAAGGTGATAGTTTGGCTGTTGGAAGTAGCTCCTTGTATGGTTGGTTCATATGCTTCTGAAACCCCTGCCTTTTTCCTAGTCCTTGACTCGGAGAGCATGGCTTACTTTGTTCTATATACCTTGATGTTGCTTTGACCATCTCTCGCTGCTTGGTCAACATAATCTGGATTTGGATCGCAATCTCCTACTGCTAACTGAATAAAAAGGTTCCGGCACGGGGTATCTTACATACGATATTATGGGAACTAGAAGGGAAGCTATGACGGGAAGGGATGTTGGGCAAGATGCAAGTTCTGATGGTGGTGGATAAGCTGGATCGACTCTTCACCGGCAGCTAAATCAACTGGATCAAATGCATCTACCTCTACCTCTGCCTCTGCATATTTATGTAGCTGTAGACCCATACCCATAACCCACCAGCGAGCTAGATATCCGTATATAGAGATCGAGATCCAGTTTCTGATCCAGTACTAGTATATCCTGTTTCAGATCCTCCAGCAGCATTCCTTCCAGTAGCATAGCACAAAAAGCAAAACAAGGACGTCTCTCTGGGAAGTCTCAAAGCAAAGGAAAACGAAAAGAAAAAAATGGACGTCTTCCCACGCAGAATTTAGAATTATGGTATCAACAGCAAGCCTTAATTTACATAATCAGTACCTTAATTCAAAAGATTAAAGATTCGTAGAATTAAGGTATCAACAGCAACTTGCAAGCCTTAATTCACATAATCAGTACCTTCATTCAAAAGATCAAAGATTCGTGTCTTCCAGGTGGAATTAACACAATGCATTTAATAGTTATTACAAATTCATTAACTCAATGCATTTAATAGTTTATGCAGTTGTGTTTTTATGACTTGACTCCACTGGTTTATGAGGTTGTAACGCTGCGCATTCTGGATAACTCCACTGATATTACATTAATTGCCTGCACCTTGCACTGTACCTCGGACCTGACCAGCCTCAACTGCCACCTCGGGTTTTTTTGTATCAACGGTATTAAGGCCTGTTCGCCAATCCAACGGCCGGGTTGGTTCCTTCAACTTTCACTACTCTTGGCGCTTTATCGAGGTCTCATTCTTCCCGTCTGTCACGCCCCCAATCTATTTTTTTCTTATTGGGCGGGTGCGTCACCACCGTGTACGCTTATTTGTTCAATAACCGCACATATGGACTACGCCTTAACCGACATTAACATACTTTAACTGTTATCTTATAACCATGTAAAAGCGTTAATCTTCATAATTCATCATAAACCATTCTTAACATTTTCATGTGCAATTAAACCGAATAACAATTGCAAACAACAGTAAAGAATGGGAAGGGCACATCCGTCCTATCAGTGCCCGGGAAAACATTTATCTTAAGAAACTTTAAATCCTGCACAAAGCATATTATTATTAGTGAAACAAGGAAAAATGCTAAATAGTAATTTTTATCTTTAATAATTGTGAAAATAAAAAACTAAAGAGGTCAATCCCATATAAAAGTTGACAATAACAAATTTGAGAGTAAACATTCATGGTTAGCAATGTTTTTAGTGGAATGCAAAAAAAATATTTTGACATTAAATTTATATGACTGCAGAATAGGGAAGTCAAGAAAGACATCAAATTGATAATTAAATTCAAAATCACAAATATGGGTGAATTCAAAACAATAAATATGGATGAGATTATGGTAAATCTATTCCAAAAACCAAAACTCCAGAGCTCGAAATTGGTGATGGGACTTTTTTATATTGCTTGTATCTTCCTGCACTACACGCATATAGGTGATGCCTCCAAAAAAAATTATTTTCGAAATTTACCCTAAACATGAAAATGCCTTGTTTCAGTAGATCGACTGAAATTTGATTTCCTATTTCTAGTGAACGATTTATTCCTAATAAAAAAAAAAATTAATCAGACAAAGAGATATAATGCTGGTTTACCTGAATATTCAATTCTGGTGGATGTGGGTGAAGAATGAGCCATACAATAATTGAAACAGCAGCTATAGTGCATAGCACATAGAAAAAGCACATCCAAAGCCCAGAAACGTTTAAAACACTGTGTTCTTCTTCACTTGAATTTTCTACAATTTTTGACAAAGTGCGCAGAAGTCTCCTGGATGACCCATTCCTTTTCCATGCAGAAGAAAGTTCAAAAGAATACGTTGCGGAGCTTGGCCGCGAAGATAAAAGAACAACGGAACTCGAGCTCCGGGGATTCAAAAACTCATCATCCGGCTCAGATAAGCTTGGGCGAGCTCTGTTTGTGTTTGCATTTGAACTCTTAGGGCTTTCCACATAATAGCTCTGGGGATTCCAATTTTTTTCCACCTGGCTACTTGTTGCATCATCAGGAATGGAAGAAAACATCTCTGCACTGAATTCAGTGAAGCAATCTACTTTCACAAATAAATAATTGTCTACAAGCCTTTTTGCTGTGCAGAGGGTGAGAAAAGATTCGTTCTGAGAGCAGAATTGTCGTGCAATAACGAAGAAAATGATGGAAAGAGAAAAAGTGACTAAAGATCCAATTCAGAGTGCAGAAACAATCTACTTCTTTCACAGATAAATTATTGTCCACAGGCTTTTTCGCAGTGCAAAGCAAAGGAAAAGATACATTCTGAGAGTAGAATTACCTTGCATTGCATTCTTGCTGTATATGGAGAAAATGATGAAAAGAAGGAAGTGAATACAGATCCAATTCAGAGTGCAGACTTTTCTGTTTGCAGCGCTGTTTCTTAGAAATATTCTAAGTAGTTGCTGAATGTATTCATGGCATGAACCTCCTTCCTTAAGGCCTTGCCTTCCAATACCGAAGATGGGCGGCTATGGTTCCTTGCTAATGCTCTTCAACGGTGAATAAATAAATAGATAAATCTGTAGTACAGTGATGTGCGGTTTAATGGTAGGGTTTTTTGGGCAAAGCCCAGGAGACCTCAGTTCAAATGTCACGGAGTACAGTGACCTGTTATGGTGGCGGCTAGAGGGGTGGACTCCCCTCCCGATGAGTCTGCTCTTGCTAAAATCATAGGATCTTAGTATACCCGACTTACAGGTGGTTGGTTATACTCTTGGTGTTATAGTGGCAGCTATGAGGTTTGATCCTGGGTCTCCCCTGGATTAGGCTTTATAGTTACCGATTCACCATGTGTTAAAAAAAAAAAAAAAAAAAAAAAAAAAAAATAGATAAATCTGTTTAGAGTTTTAATCTATGTCTTCTATTTGTTTTCTGTTTGTTTTGCATGGTATTTTCTGATTTATTTTCTAGTATTTTTTATTTAACTTTTTGTTAATTCTCAGATATTTTAATTTCGAGTATTTTTTATTTAACTTCCAAGTCTAGTTGATTTTTAGATATTTTGACTTTTTTAGTCAGTTAATTCTTAGATATTTTAATTTATAGTCCAGTCTAATATCTGGAATTTTTTTTTTATTTAACTGCCAATTTCAAGTCTAACTAATTCTTAGATATTTTAATTTCTAACTAATTCTTAGATATTTTAATTTCTAGTCCAATCTAATATTTTTTATTTTTTATTTAACTCCCAAGTTCAAGTCTAGTTAATTTTCAGTCGAGATATTTTAAATTTCTAGTCCAGTCTAATATTTTTTATTTTTATTTAACTCCCAATTTCAAGTCTAGTTAATTCTTAGATATTTTAATTTCTACTCTAGTCGAATATATGATATTTTTTATTTAACTCCAAAGTCTAGTTAATTCTTTAGATATTTTGATTTTCTTTGTCATTTAATTTTTTTAGTTAATTCTTAGATATTTTAATTTCTAGTCCAGCTTAATATATGGTATTTTTTATTTAACTCCCAAGTCAAGTTAATTTTTAGATATTTTGATTTTCTTCGTCAGTTAATTCATGTCTTAACTCTGAGATGCTTAAATCTTTTTGAAGTTGTTAAGTATTCAATTTACTTTGCTTCCACAAAATTTAATTCTCAAGCCCAGTTAATTATTAAGATATTTTGACTTTCTTCATGAGTTAATTCAGTGTCTTAACTCTGAAATGCTTAAATCTTTCTGAAGTCTAACTTTACTTCCACAAAATTTAACAGTTTTATAACACTCTGTGAGTGAACAGAGTTGGTAACCATATGCATGTACTTTGGCCAATTGAATTTGATTATATATTATTAGCATGCTTCTCCAACAACTAGTTTGCCAAATAATTGTGTATCAAAAGATTTTTATAACATAAAATTGTTATAATTTACCCCCGATAATTTAAAATTAAACTTTTATATATAATTAAATTACAACATAATT
>APFE030384753.1:21302-42460 GCA_000404065.3 Pinus taeda
ATCTATTTGAAAGAATTTGGGCTCCTTACATTTATGACCTGGGGAGTATTTGTCATCACAGTAGTAACATAGTCCTTGCTTCCTTCTTTCGGCCATTTCCGCAGGGGACAGCTTTTGGACCTTAAGTGTTTGA
Source organism: Pinus taeda (assembly GCA_000404065.3). Classification (NCBI taxonomy): domain Eukaryota; kingdom Viridiplantae; phylum Streptophyta; class Pinopsida; order Pinales; family Pinaceae; genus Pinus; species Pinus taeda. Next base: position 21,436 of record APFE030384753.1, read on the forward strand.
GTCGCGTGTTGCGCCTGTGGGAGGCAACCTTTAGCGGGGAAATTTTGGCGACTGTATTGGGCTGCTAATGCACGTTCCACCTTATGAGCTACCTTGCAAGCCTCCATCCACGTGGGAGGGTGGTGAAGTAGCGTTTGAGCTCTGATGGCTTCTTTAAGACCGCTGATAAAACATTCCGTGTAGAACTCATCTGAGAGACCCTTAGTGCGGAAAGCTAACCTTTCAAAAGCATTAATATATTCCTCTACTGTACCAGTCTGTCTGAGCTTAGTGAGAAGACCCAAATAAGAGTCTTCTTGTTCAAAGCGATCTTTAAGAGCTTTGGTAAATTGGGCCCAAGTCCTAAAATATCCATTGGAGCGCTGATGCCATTCCCACCATTGCCATCGTTCATTGTCGAAGTACATGCTCCCCAACACAAGCTTAGTCGCATCATCTAGGATCTGATTCAATTTGAAATACTGGTCCATTTGTGCTAGCCATGCTGCTGGGTGAGAACCATCAAATTTATGCATATCCATCTTAGGAAGTCGTTGATTTGGTGGTGGATGGGTGTGTTAGACGTGAGGAGAGTGGCTAGATTCACCGTAAATGCCTTCATAGCCATTATACCCCTCCTCGTGGGTTTGCTCCTTGCCGTTTGACCTCAAATCTTCCTTGCCTTCTCCTTGCAATTTCTGTAGCTGGAGACTCATTCCTTGAAGTAGTTGGGTCATGTTATTCAGATCTATTTTTTCCAGCTGGGTGTGGATTTTGTTCACCGTTTCCTCCAGTTTGTCCATCCTTTCATTGGCCATCACTTGAGCTCTAGTTGCTACCATACATCGTTGTGATGAAAAAAATTTGGACCGGCAAATTTTTTTTTTGCCCAATTAATTGAATGGTACCACCATGCTCAGCTCATCGTCTTGATTTTAATGGGCTATATCACCAATAACCGTCCCGGAACATCTCAGACTTTTTACTCCTAACGGAGTTTTACTCCTTCTTGATCAATACTGCAGTCGCCAAATCCTCAAAATGTCAATGCGGCCAAAAGTCCTGCGACAATTATACCCTGGTATAGGAACCCTGCACAATGCTTCTGGTCTGCTGGATCTAAGAGAACTGGCTGGTTGGGACCGATGTCTACTGCTGCTGCACTCCTTTTCTCAAGCGGATCTGGAAGAGATGATGAGTAAAAAAGGGACTAGGGTCTTGGGGAGTGTCAGGTGCTACAGATCGCAATATACATAAGGGTCTGGTAGTAGTACTCGGCCCAATGTTTCAGGGCTCTAACTAAGGAGGGTCGATCGTACCCTTAGCTGTACCACCCGACTACCCTATCGTACGGGCGAGTAATCTCTCCGAGTGTTGTTCTCGGTGTACTGTAGCTGCAAGACGGTCGCTGGTTTATCTATGGCGAGGTTTCAGGGAGCCTATGGGGCTTCCGATATACCCAGAGGGTACGTGGAAGACAGTCCGTGCGCGGTTCTGTCTAATGCGCTACTACTCGAAGGGGTACCCACAGGGGTTACAAGGAAGTCCAACAGACGTGACCACCTCTTGTATTTCTTGCGTGCATGCCTCCCCAAATCCGCAGATTTATGTGCTCAACGACAGATCCCGTGGTTTAAAGACGCCGGAACACGTCTCGAGCCAAATTTTTTTTTGCTACTAATTGGAGATCCCACCAGCCTTGGAAAGAGCTCTAATACTACTTGTTATGCTTCTTAACCTGCAAATGATACCCAAATACAGAATATGCGAAGAAAAGAGACCGATAACACAGAATATGCGAAGAAAAGATATCCAGGACACAGAATAGCGAAGACTTTATTATTCAGAGAGTAATGTTCACTTGCCTCTTCGAGGGGGCAACCTCCAATAGAGCAGAGCTCGATTACAAAAATAAGACACGATGCTCCTCGCAGGGAGTTACTATCCTTTATATATGACTCCTACAAGTAATACCATGGGTCAATACCGCTTATTACTAATACCGTCGACCCATTTGCAACTAACTGTGGTTCCTTTATTAATTGCGGATTAACCACTTACAATTATTAATATGGGCTTTATTGACTCTTAACTATGACGTGGTCCCATTACATAGATAAGGGGGTTAGGGTGGGACCCTAACAGGCATGCATGTGGTTTCTTGGGTATGGTCTATCATTGGCATGGAGGAATGTCTGGATTGATGGTGTATTTTCTTAGCCTTCCATTTTCTTGGATAGCCATGGTGTTGTGGGGAGTATTTCCTTTTGTTTTCTAGTTGGTTCTCATGTTCCTTTGGTTGTGGGTTGAGTTATTAGTTCCTAGAAGCCTTGGTTGGAAAAAAATTCTGGAAGCCCTATAACAACTTGGGTTGAGTTACTAGTATTGGAAGCCTTGGTTGGACATATTCTCTGGAATCCCTTGGTGGGTTGAGTTACTATTCCTGGTAGCCCTGGTTGGAAAAATGCTCTGGAAGCCCGAAAGCAACTGTGGGATGAGTTACTAGTCATGGAAGCCCTGGTTGGAACAAATGCTTTGGAGCCCTGGAAAGTTTGGGTAGAGACCAATCTGGTGATGGTTATTGATTTTTGACCATGAGGTGGAATCACTGGTTGACGGTTAAGGTGGTTTGGCTTCTACATGCCCTGGTTTGTTTCTGTTGGATGTGTTCCATGAGATTCCAAATTCATGCTTGGAATATAGCACATGGATGGTTGGATGAAAGAGAGATTTGATTCAACCTAGTCTATGGTCGGGTGGTTTGTGGAAGTTACAGACCTGGTTTTATTTTTTATTTATTTTAATTAGAGCTTCTTCCCTCTTGTATTTGATGGTATTTATGGCTGATATATCCTTATTATTTCTGTTGCTTATATGTTGGTTATGAGTATGTTTTATGATAGTGATGATGCATGGCTCTCATCATGTTTTGATTTGTAAATGAATGAACAATTAATATATGACCTAATAAATGATAATGCAGCTAATGTGATAAGGCATCAATGCTTCTTAGCGATTCTCAGATAAGTATGAGACCCCTATGCTCAGATATGTTGTTATGACATGTAGAGTGCATTTTTGTGACATGTTTAACGAAATTCCTGTCATATCTAGTAGGGGTCTAGTCAAGTATTTGTTGAAATATTTTCATTAGTATCATAGTTTTGATGTTACTTTTAATTTATGGAAGTTTCATGAAGTTCTGGGTTGTGTCTTGGGTCTTAGCCCTAAAAAGTGAGACAAAATCTAGGGTTGTTGCCTCTAAACTAGCTAAAAAAGTCCCCAGTCATTTGGATGCCCTTGCTATGAGAGTCACTTGGATTTACAATCATGTGGATGCCCTTGCAGTGAAATGTCAAGTTGTCTCAAGGGTTGGTCACCTGGAAAGGTTGGTTGGCTCCTCAAGGTTCCATGACATGTGTATAAGGTCATATTGGTTGCGTTGTGTCGATTTCACTTCCTTAACTATACATGGGGAGTTAAATCAGATCATAGTAGCCTTTTATCACATTTTTACCCCAACAAACTAGTTAAATAGGGTAAACATGGGAGGAGGGTGGTTACAAAGAATCTTATCTTGAGAGAATTTCATGCTAAACCATATTCAGGTCACCCAGGATATCAGAAGTCATTGATGCCAGTGAAGAATTTCCATTATTGGATCAATTTGAAGAAGGAAGTAGTAGAGTTTGTGGCTAGGTGTTTGGATTATCAATAGGTAAAAGTAGATTGTAAGCATCCAGGTGGATTACTACAACTAATTCCAATTCCAAAGTGGAAATTGGAGGTCATCTCCATGGATTTCATTATAGATTTGTCGAGGACATGTAGAAATCATGATTTTATCATGGTTGTGGTGGATAAGTTGACAAATGTAACACAATTCATTCCAATGAAGTCTACTTATTTAGCTAATGATGTAGCACATGTCTTCATGATAGATGTAGTGAGGTTGCATGGTGTTCAGAAGAGGATTGTGTCATACAAGGATTCCAAGTTCACTTCCATGTTCTAGAAAGCGTTATTTACAGGTTTGGGTACAAAGTTGGCCTTTAGTGCAACTTATCATCCGCAAATATATGGAAAGACAAAGCGGTTCAATAGGGTTTTGGAGGACATGTTGAGAATGTATGTCATGCATTAGTAGTGAAAGTCAGTGTTGTAGATTTTTCTACCACCTGTTGCACAAGTGCTTCAGCAAAGATAAAAACCTCCTAGAGACAACCTATGGGTTGATTGTAGACCAGTGCCTAGGACATCTTAAGAGATGAGTGCATGTGAATATTATGAATAGGACTTTCTTTTGCACTCCAATTGTCACGTAGTTTGAAAAATATAATAAGGGGGCCTTTGTTCAACAATCTTTCATTAAGGTAGACTTAAGAAAATACATGGATCTGAATACACGAGGTAGATCTAGTTAATCTAAAAAAGAAATGACTAATTCTGGTGACTGACACACAACAATAAGAAGCCTTAATATTGGCATTGTAGTAACATGAAGAGGAGGAATGAAAGAATGGAATTTGATGTAGAGGTTTGGATACAATGCAAAATCCTGAGCATCAAGCTCCAACATAAGTATGAAAGAATGAGGAGGTGAATTGACAAAAAATGTGGAGCATAATTTAAGATCTCATACTCTAAACCTCATGGACACACTTGTCACTAATTAGCATAAGTAAATATATGATGATAAAGGTACTGTAAGCTATCAAATAACTCATGTAAATCTTTAATTAACACAGGGACTATTACTCCTCAGCAACATACATATAACCATGAGAGAGTGAAACCTGCAGTTTCTTTACATAATTTTAGGAGAAGAAAAACATATATGAAGTGAAATATAAAGAGGAAAACATACTGCTTATTTCTTTGATAGGAATCAAGAGAATATTTTCATTAATCCCCCAAGATCATTCCCAATCAGCAGTCCATATACATTCAACACTTATCACTCAAACCTCTCATGAACAAGCAAGTAGAACCAATGTGGAACCACAAAATTTGAGCCTCTTGTTTGTAGAATTCAGGAACCTTTCTTAATTTTTTCGTCCCTCTTTTTATTAGGAGAGGGGAAGCTTTGAAAAACGTTACAAAAATATCTTATCCTAAGCTCTAGCTATCTCCTCAACTAGCTATCTTAGTGTGTTAAGGCTCTGTCACCCAAATCATTGGAACAAAATGATTATTTTCTTTAAAATACAACATAATAGAATAACAAAACGACAAAATCATGGTAAAAAATGACCAATGATTTTGGCTAAATATCTCCACGCCACTTCCTGTGATGGCCTTTTATCAAGCCACATATCTACCACAATGTGTCTCTTTCAGTTACTCAGCCAGTCTCCTTGTCGCTTTCCACTTGAACTGAATGAATTTCCCATTTTGTGGAGCTGGGAGATATCAATAGTGATGGCCTCTGTGCTGCTTGGGAATCGAAGATGCTGATTCATCCTGTTGGGAATAATACTGAGAGGAGGGGTGGGGGGGGGGGAGAGGAGGGGTGAATCAATATTTACAAGTCAATAAATTTTTACATTTCATATTTAGGTTTCTATACGCGACTTTACTGTATCGAACCTACATGTGCATGAAATTGTTCTTAAGGCAACTAGCATATATCCAGTGAACTTATAATTTAGTTAATCCATCATATGTTTGTCTTCAACAAGTGCATTAGTAATTTATTAACTATTAGATAAATAGTAACGAGATGCAACAATAACAGAATAAATCATCACACATAAGAAACACACATGAACACCAAGATTTAAGGTGGAAACCCAATGCAAGAGAAAAACCACCTGCTGCTATTGTCTTTGTCTTCTTTTTAATATTAAAAATAAGTTGTTTACTTGTACTGGTGTAGACTCATACCATTACGTAGGAACCCACCTGCAGAAGGCTACAACCTTCTCTCGTTCTCCAGCTTCTACTGGAAGGGAGCTACAATCCCCTAGCTCTTGTATTGGCTGATATGTTTACCAATACGTAGGTGCCGACCTACAGAAGACTACTACATTCACTCATTCTCCAACTTCTACTGGAAGGGAGCTCCAACCCCCAAATCTAATCACCAGCCACTACTGGCAAGAAGCTTCGACTTCCTCAGTGAAGGCTCCAACCCTTAGTATCCTCCAAGGAACACGTTTCATAAATTGTCAGACTGGATACTCCTGGTACACAAGAATACAATATGAAGGCCATGTTTCATCAAATTTTCATACTGGTCCCATCAGTAAAAATGAAACTCAAAAATCAATCACCACTACAATACAACAAACAAATACATCTACATCAACTAATCATTGAAACCCAATCATTAATCTTTGAATCAACCACAACTGAATCAATCAATCACTGAAAACTAAATCAACTGACACTTAATCAAAATTCAACCAATCAACTAGAACATTCTGATCACTATAACCAAAACATAGATCTGAACCCAGAACATTGTATCAAAAACCAGAACCAACTGCAACCTCAAAAATCATATGTCAGAATGTATATGCTACTTTAGTGAAGCCAACCTGCATGTATACGCTACTTCCTTTAACCCAACCTACATATACCTCTAAAGATACTGACTCATAAAACCTCTGAACCAAAAACTATATCAACCAGTGACATTCTGAAGATCTACTGTCAAGTTACAGAGTTCTAGACAAATAGCAACAAAGATCACCCTTCTCACTTAATCAATCAATCAAGCAACTACTCAATCTCCTCATACAATTAGTTTTACTTTGAGATCTAATGAAGACATCATTAACAAACAACAGTAAAACAACAACACTGATCAGATAGGACAGTCATCTCTGAACAATAACATTTTCTTCTGCATACGCTACGTGAAAGTGCCAAACCAACGTGTATATGTGCCTTCACCAAGGCAAACCAACGTATAGATTTGCAAATAATAATTTATAACTTTGTAGCTATTCCAGACTTCAGATATACCCATATCATAGCATTTAAAGGACAAAAGATGTGTTAGCACTCAGATCTAGCCTATCCATTATCAGATCACTTAATTATAAGTCTTTTCAGGTATTATGATCCTAATCCATCATTAGATCTCATCCATCATCAAACACTCAAGTGCTTTTATTTCAGATCAAGAAAAGCATGAGAAACCCATAACATGCATATTTTATTTTGATCTAACTCTTCATAAGACATTCATTACTTGCTCTCTTAGCCCTTTGATCTTCTCCTCCTTATATACTTAGAGCCTTTTTCAATACCTCAGACCAAAACAACACTTAGAACCTGTGATATTCTTAGACGGGATCAAGTAACCATTATTCTGCTCAATATTGTGGGCTAATACCATGGTCTTGACCCTTGGTATTATTTAACCTTAATTTTCCATCCCATACGTGCTTTTCCTTCTGTGAAAGTGCATGCATACGTATACACTCTTTTTGTTCTATGAACCCACTTGTATACGCTAGTTTGACTAGGTGAACCCACGTATACAACTTAATACAACTTAAATCATTCTTTTTCCTCAATTGCTTGATTCTGATATGTATTCCTTTATTCCAACATCCTATTCTTCTATACCATTTCCCTGTTACCTCTTAATTGACTTTTTACAATGTGATTACCATCATACATCACTTTTGAACTGATTCCTCTAAACTTCCCTGCATTTTGTCAGATCCTGTTTATACCTTTATCAAGTAGTCCATTCATCAAATAGGTTGTCATCAAGGACAACTCATCAGGTAGGTTGCTTATTAAGGACAACACTAACACAAATCCATGTATCAAACCTTTGACCATTATTCTGTTCCATCATTCTGTCACCTCTGATATCTCTATGTTCCATCATTCTGTTACCTCTGATATCTCTGTGTTCCATCATTCTGTCACCTTTGACCTGTCCTGTAGATACATCTAGTTACCATATACAAGTGAGTTTCCATCAAGGACAACACAAGCATCATAATGCCAACACATCCATCCCTCTAAAATTCTTGTATAACACTCTCGGGGCCTGATATACCCAATAACACTATTGTAATGCTATATCATAGGTTCTCATTATTGGCACTTTAGACTTATAAACATTACAAAATAGGTGAGTTCCAGGATACTTTGGTCCCCTTTGTTTTCGCCCCTTTCAACATTTTCCTCCATCGGACCGAGGGTCATGATCGAAGGTTTGGCCTTAAGGCACTAAGGAATTTTGTTCCTGTCTGGGGGGGCTTTCTTATTTGTAAATAGCTTAGCACCCGTTTCCTTTGAGTTACTCTAGTGACCATGCACTAGCCCAATATATCAGAGCCCCCTTATTGGCAATTTCCAATTGGGGTTTTACTTTGGGGGTTGCAACATGCTCGTTTCTTTGATCATTGATAGCCCTCTATGTTTATCCCCCGCCTTTGGTTCTTTGACTCTTCTTGCAACTGTGCACCAACCTGTATCGGAGCCCCCCTTATCAGCATTTTTCAAGTGTCCACCACTATAGAGTGCCGATATCCATCAACCTCCAATATGTGATTGTTGATGTGATGTCATCACTACTACATGGCACTTCCTGAGTAGTGACACATGTCACCCAGATATGCCCCCATATCCCCCCTCAAAATGCCAAAACAAATTGCCATGTGGCACTCCATACCGCCACATCATACTGATGTCATCTTCCACATTTCCTTATCGGAGCCAATCCTGTGCCACCATGTGTAGCTTATCAGGACCAACTAGATGTTTCCATGCATCCTTCTAGAGGAGAGAGAAAAGGTCCCATTCGCCCTTGGTTTTGTGCGGAAATCATTTGTAAATTCATTTTTGGGTCCCTCGACGAATTTACACTATCAACATATTTTCAAGGTTCACACGTTCAAGAGTTGTGATCCTCCGATTGCTGATGTTCCAATATACTTGATGTTGCGATGTGCTGACCATCAATTTCTGATACTACGAACTCCAATATCACACCTCGGACATGCAATACGCCGATGTGGTTATAGTTTTGATGTGTGATCATCAATTGCCAATATGCCTGACTATTGGGACCTCTGATTGTGATTGCTGATATTTTATGCTGCTACATCTACGATATATCACAACTCTCATGTTTGATGTGCTAATATGCCATGTTGCTAGACCTCCAATATGTGATCTCTGATATCAGACTTTTGACATTCCTTCTTTCCTTTATACTTTAATCCTTGAACTTTAGAAGACTATAAATTTTGATTAAGGAGTCCATTTTTGGAATTCCACGTATCGTTGGAAAGCTCGTTCAAGGAAATTTCCAATGGAGAGGGTCCGATTTAGGTGTTGAGTCCCTTTGAGGCTTGGAAGATGACTACAAAATTATCTACTCTTTTGTACTCTTTTGACAATGGAAAACATAATTTATAGTAGGTGACATCATTGGCTCCACCCAGGGATAGTGCCTTTCTAGTAAGGTGCTGAGAAATTGCAGTCTAGTAGCCTTCTATCCATTGGGCATGGAGTCATTTTATTCAAGTAAATGAAAAAAAATAGAAACATAAAGAACTAAAAGTATTACTGATATCTTACAATGTCTCATCGGTATTTATAATTTATGAGAAATGGACGTCTTAGTGCTGAAAATAAATCTTGAGGAATTTCCCATTTACAAGCAGCTCAAGCATCTCACCCTCCAAGTTTTCCAACAAAAAAGTATTGTTTCCATTTTTCTTAGCAACCTTGAAGGGTCAAAACCATAAGGGATCAAATTTGGCATGTTTCCCTTTGTCTTCTATTCCCACATCCCACCTCAAAACTAGATCTTTTGGCTAGGGAGGTTCATCTTTAGCCTTCTTATCGAACAAATATTTCATCTTCTGCTAGTAGTTGATTAACTTATGGTTTACATGCTCTTTGTTCTCCTGGAGCTCAACTAGTTGATTAATCCTTCGAGTTAGGGAATTTGGTTCTTCTTCCACATCTTGTAGCATCTTGGCAACTGACATAGCGAGATGTATAGGGAATATGACTTCTTTCCCATAGACCAATTCAAAAGGATATTTCCCCGTGGATATTTTTGGAGCAACCCTATTAGCCCATAGGGAAAAGTTTAGTTGGGAGTCCCAATTTCTCTAGATTTTTGCAATTGTTTTTTTCAGGATCCTCACTACCATATTGTTGGAAAAATCAGCTAGTCCATTTACCTAAGGATAATAGGTAGTAGAGTGGCCAATTATAATATTGGATTTCTGGGAAAAGTTGGTAAATTTTGCAAACTTAAAGGCCTGATCATTATCAATCACAGTTTTCATAGGACACCCAAACCTAGCTAGGATATTTTCCTTAAAACAATTTATGACCACAGTGTCAGTTATATTTTGGGCTGGGATTGCATCCACCCATTTTGTGAAGTAGTTTGTGGGTGTCATTATTCACTTGTGTTGGTTGCTGGAAGAGGGGTGTATCTCTTCGATAAAGTTGAATCCCCATTATCTAAAAGTCTCTTCTATGCAAACATGGATTAAGGGGAGTGGGGCTAATTTCTACTTCTCAGTCAACACTTGACACTGCTGGTAGACCTGAACATAAGAGTGAACTTACCCAAATATTTTAGGCCAATAGAATCCTTCTTTCAATATCTTATGCACGGTGGTCTTCCAATTATAGTGCCTCGCACAAACGACATTATGGGAATCATCAATCACCCTTTGAGTCTCTAAATCTACCAAACACAGAAGAAGAATTCCCACTGAGTCTTTCCAATATAGTTGCCCATTTGATATAATAAAATTTTGGGCTTGTAATATTAATGCTCTATACTTGGATTTATCCATGTTCACTAGACACCTCAAGAATAGCAGATAGTGGATGATATCCTTATACCATGTAGATGTTTCATATTTGATATGAATTTCTTGGGTTGATGTCTTGATCAACAGTTGTTGTATCCCCTCTTCATCTTCCTTTTTCTACAGGTTAATCCCCAAGGCTTGGAAATTGGACTCTGATAAGATTTCGGCCAATCCCTTCTCTTTAATAATTTTAGTGGGATTGATATCCATGTCATACTCTTAGATTTTGGCAATCCACTTACCTCTTTTCCCATCATCGTCCCCTTGCCCTAGGATATCCTTGACAACAACTGTTCGAACATAATCCATAATGTTAGAGTGTAAAACATAAACTTTGAAGGCCTTCAAAGCTTTGACTAGGGCATAAGCCTTTTTTTCCAAGATATTATATTTCAGTTTAGCCTCTTGCAGTGTTGAATAATCTAGGGAAAAGTAGTGTAGTGTGATTATTCGTTACTTGATAACAATTTGTGGAGTATTTTTATTTTCCTTATTAGATTATTCTTATTTCTCTTCTTATTAGTGAATATGTGTGTACTTCATCAAATTGTTGCCAAAACATAAAAACAAGAACACAAGATGTTGGCTCTCTGCCAAGGGCCAAAACCTCTCTTCTCTTGAGAGGATAACCCTTCATTGAATTTCTCTTATTGAAGCTTCTATTGATCAATGCCAAACCCTAGATCTCTGAAAATAATATCCTCAAAGCACAAGCCAAGTCCTTCCCTCTTTCTACACCTTGTTTCCTGACACTTTGTTCCCCGACACTTCTTCCAGCACTTCATTTTTCGACACTTCGTCTTCCTTCTTCCAACACTTCATTCTTCTTTAAATTGTTGGTAAGTCTTGTTATACTTGATATAGAAGACATTCCTTTGATGAGACCCTTGCCTTATGGTGATCCCTTCACTCTCTTAGCCAACCAATGAAATTTTATGACTGTCAAGGGAGGGCTGTTATGACAGCAGTGCAACCCTAATTCTCGCACGTGTGAGAGGTACCCTAAAGAATTAGGGTCCTTTTCCTTCACTAGATAGATAGGTTTCTTCGCTTGTCTTAGGAGGCCTTGTAGGTATAGTTTGAAACCCAAACAACACAATATTATGGATTTCTTGTAAATGCTATCAAATCTGTAGTTTTTTCCTCCTTCTCCTCACACGTGTGACTATTTCTATCCCTATAAATAGTCCCCTACCTTCATTGTTCTTCGTCCTTACTTCACTACCCTTGTAGACCTTTTACTTTGTCTTACTTTGCTCCTATTTTTGCCTCCCTTCCTTTGTGGATTTCAGAGCTTATTGAATGTGTTATAGAGTAGTGGACTACCTCTATATATAGAGGACTATCCCTCCATTTAGGTCAACTAGAAGGCCGACTTGTCACCTGTTTGCAGGCCGACTTGAAGAGTATACTTCAGATGGTTTCTTTGGTGGTATTGCATGATTGAAGGAGCTTCTTGATGGTGCCTTAGCATAGGAGGAGACTTGAATTTTCTTGTAGGTATTATCTTGACTTTAACACATATTTATAGAAGGTGTAACATGCCCTTAAGGTCTTCAACCTTTTTCTTTTGACTATTTGACTCACCTATAACACTTTAACTAGTGCTAGACCTATTTCAATGAGCAAGAAGCTCATTGACATATATCATAAAAATAATATTTATTTTCTTGAATAAATAAAAATATCAAAAGTACATTTATGAGGACCGCACCTAGTTACATTTCCTTCAACACACAACACCTGGCTGAAGAATGCTACAGGCTTCTCATGAATTTCCTTATTCTTCTATAATAATAATACAACGAATATAGTATGAGGGGAGGTAAAAGAAAATATGTAAAATGGAATTGAATAATCCAGGCTGACTAGCACAAGAGCTTCTACAAAATATCTCTTGATCCTAGAGAAGGATTGCCGAGAATTTAGGCTCCACTTTACTTCACTCTCCTTCTTCAACATCTCCATGATGCCTTTCACTATCTCTGCATAATTTGGTATAAATCTTCTCAAGAAGTTAATCCTTCCCAAGAACACTTGGACCTCCTTTTTATTTCTTGGTAGGTAAATGTGAGTGATGGATTCCACTCACTTAGGATCAATCTTCACCCCCACCTGTGCTACTATATGCCCCAAAATATTTCCTTCGCTCAAAGTGAACTGAGATTTATTTTGATTTAGAGACAACCCATACTTCCTTCATTTATCAAAAGTGAGCTTCAGATGTTCAATATGATCCTCATCAATTTTAGAGAAAATTGTGATATCATGCAGGTAGACTACTACAAATTTGTCCTATTCCCCCATGAAAGATATATCCATTGCCCTCTGGAAGTTTTCCCCTACATTTATAAGGTTGAATGGCATTCTTGCATACATGAGGGTCCCCCAAGGTGTAGTGAATGCAGTTTTATTTTGATCATCGGGATGCACTACTACCTCATTATACCCTGAAAATCCATCTATCAGGGAAATATGAGCTGAGCCAACTACCTTCTGTAATATATAATCTATTTTGAGCAATGGGTAATTGTCTTTCAATGAAGCTCTATTGAAGTTTCTGAAATCTACACATAATCTTATCTCTCCATTCTTCTTCCTGATAGAACTAGGTTTTCCACCCTGTTGTGTAGCAGATCCCCCCATAACGTGTTTTTGGGGCTTGAAGCCTGAATTTTGGTCAAGTATAATGTAAAGACCCCGTGAAATGTGGGCACAGAGTGCAAGAGTTTGGGATTGTCCACCCTAAGATAATGCAATTTAATGTAAAGTGTGTCAGCCTACCGATGGTCCGTGGACCATGGGATTGTATAAATAGAGCGAGGCTCTAAGTGTAAATTCAATCTTAGTTTTTGACAAGTAACAGATAGATGCGAAGGCATGGTTAGAAGATATAAGTGAATCTGAAGTGTATTTGGTCATAGTGGTAAGTAGAGGCTCTGCAGCTGAGTGCGCAAAGGCCTAGTAGAGTCCGCAACTAAGTGCGCGGACCCCTACAGCTGAGTGCGCAGGGTGGAGTCGGGTTTGTAACTGAACTTGAGTATTAATAAATATAATATTGATTCAGAATATTGTGCATCTTTTTGTAGTTATGTATTTCCATGTTTTGGTTATCTTTATGCATTTATTTTTCTTTTAAGTACACGCGCTAATCTGAAAGTTGATCAAAGTAATAAGAATCTTAGGCCCACATAAACTAAGCAATAATATAATAGCGCAGTAAGGATCAGATCAGAATAACACAGTATTCACAAAGGGCGCACGGGTTGCGAAGAATAGAAAGCTGCATGAAGCAGTGCAGTGCGTAGATTAGGATCGCGAACCTCCAAAACCCTCAACAAGACATCCTTAGGGTGCAGAAACCTAGTTCTAACCCCCTCCCATACTACTTTGGGTGAGACCTCAGTACGCACTCCATGGACTGTTGCCGAAAGGGCCAGTAGTACTGGGATTTTCTTGGCTATACTCACTGCTGAACCTAGGTCAGGCCCCACATAGCCAACAAATGGTTCTGTTGTTGGGACTGAGATCTGCCTAAGGGATGTCTGATGTCATGCCACTGGAACCCAATAAAGAAGGAAATTGAAGAGTGGTTGGACAAGAAGATTCACGAGTTCGTGACACAGGAAAATAAAAATCCACAAGTATCCGAGAAAAGGTGGTTGGACCGCTATGTGTATACGGAAATCCAGGAGATCTTCTTCGTGTCCTTTCCTTATGAACTGTATGAGAGGATTGTGAGGTTAGCCGACAACCAGGGAAGGTGTAAGCTCAACCAACTGATAGTGTGGAATACAGAATTAGTGCGTAGACTAGAGGCATCAGAAGATAAGATCTCGCGAGCTGTGGACCATTGGATTAACCAGATAATAGGGGGATTTATCACTGAATTTGTAATAGATATAACCATAAGCTACAGTGAAGAAGAACAAAATTTGCTCAAGGGACCACGAGGTAAGTACATTAAATCCTTGAATACTTGGATTAAGATGTTGTTATGTGAAAAGCAGGTTATGCGAAAACATTAATGTTTGGAATGACATGGAGCGGAAAGATATACAAAGGTAGCGGGGAATTAGGAAACTATCCCTTAATTTCACCTTCGCAAGAGAGCGAGGAAGAGATCACTCAAGTCTCTCTGAGAAGTGCGGTCAGTTTGATAAGGTAGCGCATTCCGCAATTACCACCTCTACCCATGCCACCACCCACTTCACCTCCTTCACCTCCATCTCCACCCACTCCACCTCTACCAACCCTGCAGTTCGGCATGGTGAGCGTGATCAAGCTACTGTATTCAAAGGAGTAGGGAATGAGGATCCGGACCTGATCTGGTTCGTGTTAAGAGTAGTGTGGGAAGTGCAAGGGGTCACGGACGAAAACAATAAGAAGGCTACATTGGTGAGCACACTACAAGATCATGCACTGACATGGTATATCAAGCACTCTAATGACCACCCAAATGCAGGGATAGTAGAGATCCAGAATGTGTTGAACAGAGAATTTAGCCGACCAAAATCAGAGACACAGTTAATCATCGAGTTTAAAGAGATTGCGATACTTCTAGGTGAGGCCCCCGGGGATCTAGATCAATGCCTGAAGAGTACGATCCGTGAGGCTAATATGATGCTCACAGATGCACAACATCCCGCATCATTTATAGCATCTTTGACACTGCACCTAAGGATGGTGCTATCACAACAGAAAATTTCTACCTAGGCCAAAGCATTGGAAATGGCGATGAGGTTGCATGAAACACTGATACAAGATCATGGGCTAGGAGTTCAACAAATCCACATGCAACTACATAATCTCTACCTGGAAATGTTGAGCTTGAAGCAGGATAAGGCACCATGGCCATAGGTGCATGAGGAAGTATGGTGCGTAAAGTGCAAAGGCCAAGACCATGACAAGGACCACTATCCAGTATTTGCAAACTACTTGGCAGGAGGGGGACCAATGCCATTAAGACTGGAGGCATAGGTAGGACCAAGTACGAGACCCACGTTATGGTGCACGATCTATCAGATAGGAGGAAAACACATGAAGGATAATTTCCATTTGCTGCAGAAGTATACAAAGACTCCATAGCAGTTGTTTTGTAATTTCTGCAGGTCAATAGGCCATGGCGAGCGTACTTGTTGTAGCTACGAGTTAATGATGGATTAGACCCCAGCCTATTGAATGTAGACAGAGACGTGAATCCTTGACCCAGTGGCGAGGATGGCGTGCACTAGATTTCAGGGGTGAGGTCAAGGAAAAGGAGGAATGGGACCAAGAAGGGGCCACAACTAGTTAATTTGTTATGATTGCGAAGGACCAGGGCACTATGCCTGTGATTGTACCAACCCAACGAGAATATCTTGTTCATACTATGCTTAGTTTTATCATGAAACAATAGATTGTCCTACGTTGATCACACATATGCGCGAGAAAGGGGTACTCCAGCCTCCTCCGACTCAGAATATCCAAATGATGAGGTCTGAACTGTGCGAAGAAGACCCAAATGTGAACATGGTGCTCAGAAGCGGTGTTACCAACATGGAGGATAAGGGGAAGCAACCCGAGGAAGGTACATGGGTTCACAAGACTCATATAAAGGAACCTGAGTTTGACATAGAACGCACAAAGGAGACATTCATGGAAGCTAAGAAGAGCTTCGTGGAGGCCTCCACTTTAGGTAGTAAGGATCAACCAAAGCCAGGGATGGATCCTTCTATGCTTACTACCATTTTGAAGACATGCATGAAACTGCAATGTGACAATAAGGCAGTTAAGGAACTACAGGAGTTGATCACCAGGTGCGCATGGTCAGGGGAACCGTGCGTAGTCCAAAAACTAGGAAAGCATGCATTGCACACCATGAGGGAAATGAGATTGACGGCGCAGGTTGGCGAGTATGAAATGGATCAGGTAATCCTAGACTTGGGTTTGGATGCGAATGCATTACCGAAGAAAACATGGGAACGTATGGGCAGGCCTGTGTTACAGTGGTCCCTATTCAATTACGAATGGCGAACCAACAGAAGATTTTTCCCATGGGAAGGTTGCAAGGGGTAATAATTGATATCAAAGGTGCAAGCATATAGACAGACTTTGAAGTAATAGAGATTTTCAATGACAACAATCCCTATCCTAAATTGTTAGGAATAGACTGGGCCACTGATATGAATGGATTTATCAGCCTAAAGAAGCGGAAGATGATCTTCGAGAAAAAGTCCCTACACGTAGTAGTCCCATTAGACCCAGCCAAAGGAGCGTGCTACACCGAACCAGTGCATGATGATGAAAGCGATGATGAGCTGCATTGTATTTACCAGATAACTGCATGAGATCAGGAGCGGGTGAACCTGACTGCAGATGGCAGAATCTCATGGGAGCGCGACAGTTCCTACACTTCGGATTCATATGAAGAAGTAGAATGCTGGCAAAACTAGTTGCACGAAGTGACAATGCTAAATTGAAACATGATGATTAGATCACCAGGTTGCATGACGACAAAGCCAATGGAAATACCAACCTATGATGGGGTTACAGTGGTGGATGAATTCTTGGACAAATTTGAAAGCGCAGTATCGAAGCAGTAGTGATACGGTGCACTGGAATGGGCACCACGTGCAACACCCTCACGATGGTGGAGTACACATCAGAAGACCATTGTAAACTGGTGCGAATGTAAAAGATAGATGTGCTTATGATTTGGAAGCCCCGAGCATCAAATGAGAGCTGGGCAGCCAGGACGAAGCAGCTTGCGCACCCACCTGTGCCGATGGGTGCAGACGTGTGTTGTGCAAGCACATCCCAGACTAAGGATCGAAAATCAGAACCAGAAACGGAAATAGGAAAAGAGACACACACCACAAATATTCCACGTTGGAGCATTCAAAAAGATATGCGGAATCATGAACAAATTTCACTAGGTGAGACGAACTGACTAGGACCTGTGCGTACTAGCAGTTCAATGGACCTATAGGGCCATAAGAAAAAACCGGAGTGCGGAAGTGATCCCAACGCTGACAAGAAGAGATGAAACCATAAGAGCAGAGAAGAATCCCCCTAAAATATCTCCCACAATTGGGACAGTACACGAGGAACTATGTAAAGGAATTATGCAATTTTAGGAAACCATTCGGCGAGGGACCTTGAAACTTCGTGAACTCGAAGATGATTGGCTACGACTGAGAAAGAAAAGCATGATATTAGACGAATAAATCAACAAAATGGAAACCAAATTTTCACGAGCATGTTGCACCGATAAACTAAGCACAATGGGACAAGGAATAGCCAGCCATACTTCTGCAGTTGAAGAATTTATGACCCTGCTACCATGGCTACAACTGCACCTTACTAGACAAAGTAAACAAGGGAGCACACCACATAAGGAGGAACGCGAGGTGCTGACTAGCACGGGGGTAACTAAGGAAGGTGAATTGAAGCCTCACACCAGTGGTGCAACCACCTGACTAACCCTAGGAAGCACAATCTCAGCGCTCCAAGCAGTTGAAAGAGAGTGCGGGACTATAAAAGAGTCTGTATGGGAGCTATGCGACAAGGAGGTTGTGCATAGGATAAGTATGTCACAAGGGTCATGGCCACACATAAGGGACTGCGCTGCTGTGTGGGTAGGCTAGGAGGTGACCATTGGTGTCATTGTTCATGACAAGAGGTACAATTTAAGGCAAAAAGGAGTGGGCAGCGGGCAATTAAGACACGAATTAAGAACGAGATTTGGGACGATCTGATGCCAAGAAGGCATTAATGATGCAGAAGTGGGGGGAAGGGTCAAATTCAAATACAAAGGATGCTATAAAACCCCTAGGGCCAACTCTAAGGCAACAATTGGTTGTTTGAGAATTGAGCAAGTACAGAGCATTGAGCGTCGCATACTCTTACCATCCTCAAGTGTAGACACAATGACAACTTCTAGAAAAAGAGTGTGATTCACTGAAGTTACCGTAGACCCCGGTATGGCCCATGAGGAGCCTGAAGAGGTAGAAACTGTGCCCGAAGTTCCAAAATCACCATGCACACTATGACCACAGAAAGATAAGAAAACGATGGGGCCAGTTCGTGTATCCCCAAGAAACCCACGGTTTGGAAAATTGTCAATGGCGTAGAAGGGAAACGCTGTCACCATTGAAACAACGAAAGAGGAGGAAGACTTGCAGGCCCTGATCAACCAAATTGAGGTGCAAGATGATGAGGCAGAGGATGTCTCCCAAAAGCATTCCATGACAAAGTAACCTCCCTAGATCCCCTCGTGGAAGGGGAAAGCCAAGGTACCGAAGGACCTAGAGGCCACGAAGAGTATGCTCCAAACTCTGCTCCTCCCTGATGATATAAGGTTTGAATTTCTGCTATTGGGACGAATACCTACTATGAAGTTCAAAGACTAGGACCTCACAGACAACGAGAAGTTCCCACAGTTGGTCGCGGAGAAGTTAATAAAGCAGAAATGGTTGCACAGTGTCGAGAAGGCTGGGTTACTCCATCTGTGATGGATACCCCACTACCACTGCACGCTCATCGACATTTTTGTCATTAGGTAGCTATTGTGCATGGTACATGCTGGGTATCTCTGGCTGGAGGAATCGATTCCCATCACGGCCAATCTAATTCACCGAATTTCTCAACTACCAGTCAAAGGAAATGACCCCACGACCATAGTCGGAAAAAGCAATGACTTGGCCCTCGTAGAAGCTATGAAAGCCAAGTATAAACTAGAAAAGAGAAAGTGGGGGTATGCAATAGCATGTATTAAAGACCAAGGGGTGCACATAGACACCCAGCGGCTAGCTGACAAACTAATGAGGAAATGCTACGCCGACGAAGTACCAATGTCTGTGATTGCGTTGGCAGAGCAATGCGTAGAGAGGGTCCAGTTCAACTGGGTGCAATTCCTATGTGACGAATTCTTGACGAACTACAGGGAGGCCCAGGAGTAGGGTAAAACTTTCCACTATGCGTGGTTGCTCTTATCCATCCTATTGGTTGCAGGGTAGCTGCTGGTGGACAGCCAGTTTCCCACTACTGAGGGTTACCTGCTCGAAGTCGCGAGGTACAGCTCACTCTGGGCTACAAAAGACACAAACAGGATTCACAAGGTAAAGGTGTTCTAGGTGTTCATGGAGGCAAGCATACGAACCTAGATCAACCACAGACTGTGCTTGTCCCATAGAGTTCATAACAGCCTGCAAAGCATGGCAGAATTCAAGGCAGATATGCATAACCTATATATCCAGGCGCACAAGGATCTAGCATGAAAATGGGTGAAGCTTTTGCTCATTGCAATGGATGATGCGATCTTCACCATGATGGAGTCATGGCCTCTGGAGTGGTGCGCCCTGGACTTGGCGGAAATGGAGAAGATCGCAGCTCAGCAACGAAAGAAGGAAACCAAGTTGTGCCTCACGTAGCTGGTTGAGAGCAAGCGCTAGGAGCAAGAAGTAGCCACATGGCAGAAGGTGATCGATGCAGCAGCAGCAACACAGACGGAAAGAGACCACAACTGCACCAACATGAGAGGCCAAGGCAGGGCAGGAGATGTCCTCGGGGCAGCAGACCAAGGAAGTGGACAGAGAGGAGGACTGCGTAGACCCCAATACGACATCAACACAACACAAGCAACCGTGTGACCTAGAGAAAACAACCCCCAGGAAGAAAGGGAAAGCCACAAAGATGTCCGTCGACCTGATCACACTCATAGAAGGTGATCTATTGGGTATCAGCAAAACGATTCGGGAAGTCATGGAGGGTGCACTCCAGGGATTGTGGATGGAGTAAAACACTATGTTGGGTGCGATCAGCGTGCATCTATAAGGTTTACAAGTACAACACCCCCAAATAGGCACAATAGCCCAATATGTTGCAGCAGGAACCGTTGAGGCCAAACAACCATTACGCGCCTGTATAGGTAACACCTTCATCTTGCTCGAAGGTGCATTAACAACATCAAGCGAGGATGACCGGGCTGTGATGAGCAGCATGAGAGGCATCGGCTTGAACTTGGTTGCCCTACCGTGTGAAATACTATACCAGTTGTAGGATGGGGTCATCGCCGAACTCCGCGCTCGGGAAGTGTCATGCGGAAAGAGTTAATCTTGCGGACAAAACCAACCTCCTTAGAAGCCTAAGACTTTCTAGTGACAAAAAAGACAATTAAGAGCAATCCTTCTCTAAACATGCATTTACCATACAAGAAATCAAGTGTTTAGATCCTACCTGTAGTCCAA
>APFE030384753.1:58897-123598 GCA_000404065.3 Pinus taeda
TTCCAATATGATTTTTCCTTCCTCTTCAATTTCTGGCAATATTGTTTGAATTGGGATCTTTTGCAACTTTTGAATAAGTGGCCATACTTCTTCGTCCTTCTTCCATTCATCTGTTGCTTTATTTATCTAATCTGGTTGGATAATAGAAATAACACAAAACAATGCTTCCACATCCTCATCCTTTCTTGAGAGTGCATCTGCAACAAAATTTTGCTTCCGTTTTCTATAGATGATGTCAAAGTCATAACCCAACATATTTGTGACACATTTTTTCTGTTCTTCTAAAGATAATAGTTCTAAAAAGTATTTAAGACTATCATGATCCATTTTTACCTTGAAGTGTCTTCCCATTCAATAAGGTCACCATTTTTTAAGTGCATGTAGTATTTCCAACATTTCCTTCTCATAAATAGCTTGTTTGAGATGTAGCAGTAAAAATACCCAATCACCTACATCAAGACATTTTTCACTACGATGTTGATCTACCTGTTGTTTCATTCGATTTTGAACCAAAATGGTGTTATCCTTTAAAAGTTGGAGAACTTGTTGTTGATGCTCGATGTGATCTTCTTGATGTCCTTCTATCTTTAGAGTTTGAGGAGTGGTAATTTCTTCCAATCCTTTACAAGATATGGTCGGATTCATTTCTTGATGCTCGATGTGATCTTTCACTTCTTCAACATTTTTCTTCTTGATATGTCCTTCTATCTTGATAGTTTGAGGAGTGGTAATTCCGACCAATGAATTACAGGATATGATTGGATTCATTTCTTCTTTCTCGATGTGATATTTCGCTTCTTGCACCTTTTTCTTCTTGATATGTCTTTCTATCTTAAGAGTTTGAGTGGTAATTCTTGCCAATGCTTTACAAGATATGGTCTGATTCATTTCTTCTTTCTCTAGGGTTGGGTCCTGGCATATATCCTCTTCTCTTGATGTTTCTTGATCTTTTTATTCCTCCTCTTCATACTCTATGTAAAATAATTTCTTCTCAGCACACTTATGACCTTTAGTGCATTTGCTATCACAATTGTAACAAAGCCCTTTTTCTCTTTTTTCTTCCAATTGTTGTGGTTTAACCATTGTAGGTTGTGGAAGGCTAGGAGAAACAACACTTCCATCCTT
The DNA here is from genome assembly GCA_000404065.3 of Pinus taeda. Lineage (NCBI taxonomy): Eukaryota > Viridiplantae > Streptophyta > Pinopsida > Pinales > Pinaceae > Pinus > Pinus taeda. The sequence continues at coordinate 60,023 of APFE030384753.1, forward strand.
ATAGTTGTGAGGGGTAGACTTCCTTGTTTCCATAATTTTACTTTCCACTATGTCACATAGCCCTTTTACTCTTTCCAATTTTTGTGGTGTTGCTTAAAGAAGGTGTTGCTCTTTGTATCCTCATAATGTGTTATCATTTCCTCCATTAGAATTGACCACATAACAAGTTGTTTACGAGAAAAAAGCCCTTTATACCATAAAAAGTGATCTGGTTCTAAATATGAAGATGCAATACATACCTTCTGTAACAGTGGTACACCATGTAGATCAAAATATTGCTCCATCTAAAGTATCCAGTTTACGGATCCTTGCCATAAAACTTCCTCATATCACCTTTTCTTGATTTTAAGAGCTTGATCTTGAAATGACTATAACTCTGTAATTTCAGTTCTTCCAGTTTTGAAAATTGTGACCTGTAGTAGCCCTCTATGTCCTATTTCCAATGCAACCAGTCTGATCGAATTTAGATTCTCCAAGAAAGAGTTATGCACAATCTCCCAAGATGACTTGATTATATACCTTTTTAGAAGAGAGAACTTGTATGAGGTGCCACGTGTCACTGTTCTAATCTTCGGGTCTAAAAACTATATATAGGAAACCACAGTCCATCCTCTTTTTGTAACTTCTTACGAAATTTCAATCTGATGCTCAAAACAAAAGTTATGATGATTTTCCCAAGGTGCCCTGTTTGGAATGTAATTTAGGAGTCTGCAAAAAGACCAAATTCCTGAGATCATATCTCTACAAATATGGCACGAACATCTCTGAAATTTGGACCTGAGGTTTAATGCAATTACATCTCAAATGGGTTTTTTTCTTTTCTTCTGAAACATCGCAAAAAAAGAGTTATAGCAAAAATGCTGCGATGACCTATTTGGAGCAGCGAAACCCTAAAATCCAAAGCTCTGATACCAAATGTTATGAAACCAGCTCACAAAAAGATATAAAAGATAGAACAACGCCTTATAATTCAGCCTCTTCGAGGGGGCAGCCTCCTTTACATTACATAAATGAACAATTCTTGGATGCTACAAATGAAAAGACCTCCTTTCTATATATAAGAGTCTAAGGGGTCATAATATAATCAGAGCCGACATAACAATAATAATGTAAGGGCACAATAATAACAATAGTGGGCTTCTATGGGGCACAATAGTAATAATATGGGCACTACATGGGTACATCAATATAATAAGGTGGTTGTACTAATAACAATAAGGGGTTACACTAGTAGTATAGGGGCTTAACATTTCTAGAAGATTCCATGAGCATCCACTTAGCAAACTGTCTCAGCCATTTGTCCATTCTCGCTCATCGCACCATACAAAAGGCCTCTTCAGTATGTAAATCACTTGGCTAGTGTAGCAGCCAGTATGCATCACACCTTGACCATGGGGCAGTCAACATGGTCCATTTTTGGCCAGTTCTTAGTGGTTTTTTAGGTGGAACTTCTGGGAAATGATGTAATCAGTTGACCATGATCCTTCAGGGTATGAAACAACACTTTTAGGGGTGAAAGAGCTCTTGGTTTATTGACATATGTGATTGGGGTTGAAGTGCCCAAATATGTCTATAACAGTTGTACCCTAAAGCATGCAGTCGTAAATCTTTTGATGTCGGGCAAAATGCTTTATCATGAGGATATGAGGTATTCGAACTGCAAGGTGACCTGTATAAGATACAATACAATACATCATCATCATATTATTTTCATGATTTAGCTGAGGCAGGCATTCCCATGCTCAGCTTTATAAATTCATTCTCATGTACATAGGACAGATAATCATCTGCTGTTGCAAATTGGTGATTCTTTATATGTAGAGTCATCATCCCTTGGCATGTATGATCATCTGTGCAACTTCTATGTGCATTTGATGTCTTTATTTTCGTAAATATATCGCAGCCCGAATGGATGAAACTAGATCTGGGGTCTTCCAACTCGGTCGATCTTTGCCCAATGTACAAGTCGATTCATGTGAAAAGATGTTCTGAAGTCGAACATGGAAAGACATTACCTGATTACCAGCCAATGATGTAAGTTGTTAACAGGCATGAGAGGAATCATCGATAATGATAATGACCCTCAAGGTACTGCAGTACAATTTACACGGTGTGAATATATGAGTCGATGTCGAACACCACGCAAAATCTTGAGGTCAAAGGCCATTGATGTAAACCCGTCGGTGGATGTGAGAAACTTGCCATTGAGGCATGCAAGCTTCAAAGTACTGAAAGGGTTGTTTCTAAGTCAACTTCTTGGATAACGATCTGATTTCGACAAGAAGTGACTTGTTGTAGGAGGGCCTTATATCCCACATCTACAACATGAAACAGAGCAAATGATTTTCTGGAGGTGAAAACAATCTGGTGATACAATGTTCAGGAATGACGGTCATGAAAAATGGAGGGTGAAGGTATTGCAGTGGATGAGGCGTTGGGTGGATGGTGAATTTTCTAGATGACTTCTCTTGAACACATCAGCGACACTGAGATGGATTGGTAGCATTAACCCCAAAAGATGGATGGTGTGGAGGACCAATGGTGATATGACTGATGAACGAAATAACCCAACCCGACTTAATCATGGTGATGGAGTGAAAATGTCATGTTCAAGAGCGACCTGCTACCAATAAAATTCTTCAAGTTTTCTTCCCTTTTTCCCCAGTCATTGCTGACCAGTACCTCTTTATTTTTGTCAAGCTTGAGGAGGATAACATATGCTTGTTCTATAATTTGCCCTTTGGGCAAACCTGTCACTATGTTTTAGTGAGCCTAGCGACACTGAAACTCGTTCTTGTCTAGGTGGACAAGTTTGTCGCTATTGTTTTAAGGAGTTTAACGACAAGGATAACTCGGTACTTTTCATGTTTAGAGAGTTTGAAAAGAGATGAAAAGGAAACTCCAGTGGTCCTTTTTCGTAGCATAATCCCTTAAGTCTGAAAAAGTATAAAATAATACGAAAGGGATGATTTTTCAATTGCTTTAATGAGCCGGAAAAACAAGCGCTCAAAATTTTTGTGGGATAATCCCTCAGGTCCAAAAAGATTAAAATATAGGAGGGATGGCACTTCCCATTACTTTAACGAGCTGGAAAGGCCAGTAGCTCGGCAATATTATCATATTTAATGAGTCTAAAAAGAGCTTAAAAGAGACTTGTTTTTTGACGAACGAGTGATGTTTTCGGGTAGCAACTGGTTCCAAGTAAGTTTGGAACTTCTCAAAACATGGCAGTGTGAGGAGGGTGGCTAACAGAATCACTCATTGCAGCTGTTCATCAAAAGGGTAAACAATCAAGTGGAAGTGTATGACCAGCCAAAATAATGGAGGTGATGGTAGAACACAACCAAGGCTCAAAAGGCTGATAGCATGGCAATCACAGAGGTTGTTTACTGAAGGCGGGATTATTTTTTAATGAGCTTGAACCTTGCATTAAGATATGCTTAGTAGTGGGTTTATTTTTTAACGAGCTTGAACTTGAGAAAACATTGCTCATACCAGTTGTTTAAAGATGTCTCTCACTGGTAGGTTCATTTTTTAGCAAGCTTGCACCATGCAAAACTTTGCTCATTTTCCTTTTTATGTAAGCTAGGAATGACCAAACTACAAAGCTAATTACACTAAAAGCTAAGGAACTACTGATATTAGGTAGGATGGTTTTGTCTTTCGTCTAGACACTACCCTTCCTTTACTTTGTCTGTGCACTGCAGACAAAGGTGAATGGTGGTTAGACCAATCACCTAACCTAAGAAGTTTAAACTAAAATGCTAAAAACGCTAAAAAGCTAAAAAATGAAATTGGTCATTTTTCACTTGCATACAAAGGTTTTCATGCCCCCAGGTATTGAGAAAAGGAGAGTCTCTAGGTTACCATATGGAAGTCCTTGTGGTTAGGAAGGATTGTTTCTATCAATGGTTAGACAAAAAACACTTCCTTGTCTTTGTCCATCGAAATAGACAAAGGTGAATGGTGTAAGCTTCCAATCACATAACCTATCGGGAAACCTATCCTTTCAGCTAGGTTTGCCTGCCGAAGAAAACCAGGGTGCATGCCCTCTCAGCTTCGTTATATTCATTGGACTACTCGCCATAATTAGGTGGGTGAAATGAAGGTTGAAGAGACATTCTTGATGCAAAGAGACCATTCAAGGATGATGTTTGACTTGTAGTTGTGTTTGAACCAGGAAATGAAAGCTGGTCTATGAGTTGTATCATTTGTCCTTCATGCGAGAAATGCATCACTCGAAAGAGTGTGGAAATGATAGCTTCCATGCTATAAACATAGTCATGCCCAAGGAGTAGATTGTAATCTACTAGCCCTTAGACTACCATCACGTTCAAGTGAACAGTTTTCCTTTTCAAAGTTATGGGCAACTTCGGAAGGATCCCTAACGGTCGACTGGTTCCTTTGTTAAAGCCTGACATTTTGTGTCTCAGGCAGAAGCGATGGCAAACCAAGTGCTTTCCAAGTAGTTGAGGAAAGTATACTCACTGAAGCCTCTTCATCTATGATAGTGCTAGACACAATCATTTTGTAAACTTGTATTATGATCTAGAATGGTACATTAGACGGAAGGCGGGGTCTTGCTAGCTAATTCCAATCAAAAGAAACAACTACACTGCCCGAATGGGGTACCAAATAAATAGCTGGATGAACCCCTTGAATTGGGGAATTTTCCTCCTGCTGTAAATGAACGGGCAGATTGCCCCCAAGTTCATTAGACTCTGTATTCACAAAAAGAATTTGAACAGTATTGTTCTCATTCTCTTTAGAAATAGTATCATCTGAAGGTGGACCTTTTGCAGGCAAGACTGGGTCGACTGCCATCTCGACCTGTTGACTTTGGTCCAGTATGGACTCAGAAGGTTCACTCTCAATGATAGGCATTTCGACCAACGATTGAGTTGCGTTAGTCGGGTTTTCAACTAGCAATGGACTTGGTAAGAGTTTCTTGTATCCAGGTGGAAGTTGCTGCGGTGAAGCATCACGATTATGCAAGATTCTCTTGGCATCATCTAGAAAAGGACAACGGGGAAGGTGATGGTCTCCTTCACGTAATAGACATGGCATGTTGACCTTTCTTTCCTGTCCAGGACTTTCATTTTCACTAGTTGATGGTGTGCTGTCAACATGATCGCCAGAGGTTGAAGACACCAGATGGTGCGGACAGGGAGACCATTCTCTCAAGATTCGCGGAATGCAAGGACAATCTCGATGAAAATGGTTTCCTTTGCAAATTAGACAAGGATATTTAGGAGATTTAATGTGTGGATTTTCACCACATGATTCATTGTTGCCCCCTTGCTTAATTGACTTCTTCTTCTTCTCCTCCTTCCCTTTCTTCTTCTTCTCAGCTACTTGGTTACTAGTATCACTATTTTCACCAAGTGAAGAGGAAGAAGGGGAGGGAGAAATAAATGAAGTAGAAGGTGAAGGGTAATTTTCAGTATCAACTGGTTGCTGATTCGATTGCTGAGGAATTATGGTATTTTGAACCACAGAGGTTGAGAATAGCCACACTAGTAGGCCAATTGTGATTCCTAAAAGGGACAATGTAGCCATATACAGAACACCAATATCTCCCCAAGAAGAGAAAGGATTAGGATTCCCCCCAAGAGGGATTCCTTGATTGGTGGACTCCATTATCTCAACCTAAGATCAACGAAGGAACAGGGATGTTATTCCGTATTAAATAAATTTTAATGACGCTTTGACACAACTTTGCTTTTTCAATTTTTAAGAGTCAAGAAAAAGCTAAAGATAACTCTAGTCGCCTTTGATTTTTAATGAGCCTGAAGTGGCAAGTGCTCAGATGAACCTTTTCTTTTAAGGAGTCGAAAAGGAACGAAAGTGACTACTCTGGAAATCTAGACAGAGGGATTACCAAATCAATCGTAAAACTGCAATATACATATTGGTGGTAAATTAAAGAGAAATTACAAAGGAATTATGTACAACAATCAATCTTCTCGAATGCTGTGTTCAGTGCATTGCGATCGATAGGGCAGCAGACACGGCTTCCTATGGATAAAGGATATCAACCTGTTTTTTTCTCCCAATATATACTTGACGGTACGAGGAGAACAAGTGCGTACTAGCATTTATCGTATCAAGGAGGAGGAATCACCCAACCTTCGATGAAAACGATAGTTACCAAGTTTTACGATGCTGGAACATGTCTCTAGCCTAGACCTCTAAATATGTTACGTTAGGTTCCAAAGCATTTTTATGTTCATTGAGATTTATTTTAGAGTTGATCTTGTTTAGAAGTTTGTCTTTCAAGGTTCAACACATGATGTAGATGTAAAATTCCTAAATATGCAATCTAAAATGATAAATAGCCATTTATTTTCTTTTAGCAAAGAAAATCCTAGCTACTAAGGAAAGAAGATAATGATTCTTTCAATAGAGAGCAAAGAGCACACACTAAATGAACTTTTCCTAAATCATTTTCCACATATAGTCTAAATGCAAATGCAAATGCATGCATTTGTTTTTCGTTTCCTTAATGTTATAATGCCAGAAAGGAAAACTAAGTATAGATCTAAATTATTTCCTTCAAAGCGACATTTCGACAATTTATTTTCAAAATGAAAGGAAGACTAAAACGACACTTTTCGATTTCGAATAGAAAACTGCTTTCGACACTTCAAATATTAAAAATTCAAATCAAATACAATGGAAAAAGTACAATCGACTATCCAGAGGAGGAAGACTTTACGACACTCTTCTTTTTTACTCAAAATGGAAATTACGACACTTTTGCATCAAAAACGACAATTCGATTTAAGCTACTTTTGACGAAGGACTGTAAATGATGGACAAATACATGAAAACATTTATTAATCCTAATCAATGGAGGCTGAACAATGTAAAGGAAGGAGGCTTCAACAATGAGATACTGATCATAAGCAGCAAAATAGCTTAATAGAGTTGAAAATAAGGAGAAAAAACCCAAATTTTTGAGAGAGAAATAGGATTACTCAGTCATCACACCTGTCCTTAACAAAAAAAGGGATGCATCTCACCTGCTACACATGGGAGGTGCGGTGCATACTGGTTTCTAGTTACAGATAGTGCGATGGGCTAGGGAGCGAAACTGAGTTGGGTTTTTGCTCAAAATTTGCAGCTGAGTTCAATGATTTAAGCTGAGCTATGATGGAAAGTAAAAACAAAGTATAGGGGTATGATCGTAAGAGGTTATTGAGCTACCACAAGGGAATTTAGGATGCTTGTAAGTCATATGTTCAGTTCATAAACCAACCCGGAGATTGACTAAAGCATCATTCATCTACTTTGAAATTGCATAGAAAGAGTAGTTCGAAGGCTATCTGGCTAACTTCAGGCTCCTTCTGTTGTTTATAAAGCAAACAACAATAACAAACAAACAAACTATTTTCTCCCAAACGGAGTCGCCATTTTGTTTCTAGGAAAACTAGTGTCTTTTTGATCTGCCAGTCCCACTAAGATGGGTAGCTATCTTAGAAACAAACAATCAAAGCATTTTGGATTTGCTTTATGTATGATAGATAAGAGAGAAGCAGAGGGGACCAACCTGGATCTTTCGCTTGATTCCTTGCTTGATTTCTCTCTCCCTTGATAGAGCTTGCAACTCCTCTCCTACTTGTCTCACTTTAGAGAATATCTGTAGAGTCAAAGTAACAAAACACCATCAAAACATCTCGATCTATAATATCATAAACAATGCAGAATCAAAAATACGTTGGCCATAAAATTGCATTTACAAATAACAAGATTCACAAATACATGATTGAATAGAGGAAAACTCAAATAAATTTATTAATAGTAGAAATAAAAGAGAGGATTACAACCCAGCTGTCTGATCCAACATCATCCTCCTAGCATCAAAGCCCTCTTCACCTCATGAAAATCAAGATCACCCAACAATACAATGTTTCCTCTCAAAGGGAAACCAACAACACTTCCTTACAAATTACAAAATTCCAGCCTCTAGATCTCTTAGATGGGGGAATCCATTTATAGATGTCTTGCAATGGTATGAGTCAGCTCTGGTTTTTTGATTAGTGTCATTCCACTGATAGTTCTTGGTTCCACTTGAAGATTTCATTGATCTCTTACTCATCCCTAGGTGAATTCAGAGAGGCAAGTGTCATAGGAGAAGTTTCTAGAAGATTCCATGAGAATCCACTTAGCAAAGTGTCTCAACCATTTGTCCATTCTCGTTCATCACACCCTACAGAAGGCCTCTTTAGTATGCATTGCACCTTGACCATGGAGTAGTTAGTATGGTCCAGTTTTGGCCAGTTCTGAGTGGTTTTTCAGGTGGAACTTCTGAGAAATGATGTAATCAGTTGACCATGATCCTTTAGGGTATGAAACAACACTTTTAGGGGTTAAAGAGCCTTTGGTTTATCGACATATGTGATTGGGTTTGAAGTGCTCAAATATGTCTATAACACCTACTTACAAAAGTTCATAAATACGTGTGCAACAAGTACAACAGGCAGTGGAACAGTGTGCTGCAGACACCCGAGTTGTGCGAGACCTGCTGCATAGATTTCGTGCAAAGAGCGCTACACTAACAGAGTGACTCAAGATGAGTCACGATGATTGTGTTGGGGGCCTGTTGGATAGTGGATCCCCCCATAACATGTTTTTGGGGCTTGAAGCCTGAATTTTGGTCAAGTATAATGTAAAGACCTTGCGAAAAGTGGGTGTGAAGCAGAGTCTAGGGTTGTCCGCCCTAAGATAATGTAATTTAATGTAAATTATGTTAGCCTACCCATGGTCTACGAATCACGGGATTGTATAAATAGAGTGAGGCTCTAAGTGTAAAGTTAGTCTTAGTTTTTGATAAGGAACAGATAGATGCAAAGGCATGGTTAGAAGATAGAAGTGAATATGAAGTGTATTGGGTCATAGTGGTAGGTAGAGGCTCTGCAGTTGAGTGCACAGAGGCCTAGTAGAGTCCGTAGCTGAGTGGGTGGACCCCTGTAGCTGAGTGCGGGGTGGAGTTGGGTCTGTAATTGAACTTGAGTATTAATAAAGATAAGATTAATTCAGAATATTGTGCATCTTTTTGTAGATCTATATTTCCATGTTCTAGTTATCTTTATGCATTTATATTTGTTTTAAGTACGCGCACTAATCTGAGATTTGAAAAAATTAATAAGAATCTTGGGCCCACATAAACTAAGCAATAACATAATAGCACAGTAAGGATCAGATCAAAAAAGCATGGTATTCACAAAGGGCGTATGGGTTGCGAAGAATAGAAAGTTGCGCGAAGCAGCACAACACATAGATTAGGATTGCGAACCTCCAGAACCCTCATCAAGACATATCTAGGGTGTGGAAACCTAGTTCCCACACCCTCCCATACTACTTCGAGTGAGACCTCAGTCCGCGCTCCATGGACTGTTTCTGAAAGGGCTAGTAGTATCGGGATTTGCTTGGCTAAACTCACTGTTGAACCTGGGTCAGGCCCCACGTAGCCAACACACCCACTTTGAGTACCTTAATGGTACAATGATCTTGGCCTGAAGCAACTTTCTCACTTCCTTTTCGATGGATGGGAGTAGAAGGGGATTGGCCTATTTGAGTTTTTGCTTACAAGGCTTCATTCCATTCTTTAAGGGAATCTTATGTTGAACAACATTAGTATCAAAAGTCTTTAAATATTCATATGACCAAGAAAATACATCTGTATAGCTTTTAAGGAGATTTAAATACCTTTGTTATATTGTTGAGGGATCTCTTTTGACAACTTAATGATTTGGGGCTCATTATCCGAGCCAATGTTGTAATCGGTCACCTGTTCATCAACTCCCTTTTCAGCAGGTTGTGAAGCCACATCGTTGGATTTTAATATCCTCCCCAAAGGAACTAGACCACGGGGAATGACATTTCCCTTTAGTTGTATAACTATGTTCCCTACGATAGTTTCCTCCCAATCGAATGGTTGTTCCTCTATTACTTCTTCTTCTTCTTCTTAGTCAATCGCCAAATTCAAGGATTCCTTGATGACTTACATGAAATGCTTGATCTATTCATCATATTCAAACACCTTCCAGTGTTTCACATTGTCAGGCACTAAGGGTTTGTACCTAACTTCAATTTCATATCGAAGAAGTGGATTTTGTGGTGGCTTGAAATTACTAGAAGCTATAGCCAAGGAATCAACCATTCAATTTCCTTCCTTAGGCAAGAATTGGACATTAAAATCTAGGAAGAAGTTTTCTATGAAGTCCCAAACCTCATTGTTGTTAGCCCTCAGTCGGGGTGCTTAGTTTGAAATTGGTATTTGATTTGATTCACCACCAATTTTGAGTCTCCAAACATAGTCAAACATTCAATGTTCAAATTCTTTGTTGCTTGCAAGCCTAGAGGCAATGCCTCATACTCATCCACATTATTTTTTTCCTCACGTTCCAATTTGAATGAGAGGGGAATCACACTACCCTCTAGAGATATCAACAATACTCCTGCTCCATTTCCTCTTTAGAATTTGCATCATCAAAATATGACTTCCAGAATTTTCTACAATATCTGAGCTACTGATCTAGTATGGTTGTAGGTTGTACCTATGTTTCTTCTAAAATGAAATCATCTTCTTCTAGCATTAAGAAGGAGATATCCCTCTCGTTCCCATACATTGGAGCATTGTTTGGGAAATAAACTCTTGTGACTATTTTGATGAATTTTGATTCCATGTACAATCACCTTTCTTCTCCACCAAAGATAGGGACGGTAGCATAAGTAAGATCAAGTTTGATGGAACCTCCAATATTTGATCCCCAAGATCTGGACAAAACCATACGGAAACTTGCAAGGATATCGACTACTACAATGTCCATCACTACAATTTTCACTGGGATCTGGGCCAAATTCACCACCAAGTCCTTTATCATATCCAATCACCTTACCCTCTTGGAGTCAAAAACATAGAGATCTTTATATGGTCTAGTTATCTCCATACCTAGATGTTCCATTACTGACAGTGGCATCAAATTATGAGAAGCACCTGAGTCCAACATACAGTTATGGAGCAAGAAGTCATGTACCACTTGACTAACATAGAAAGGTGGTGTGGAGGGATCTTGTTCTTCAACATGGGGTCTTACTAGACCTCACACCATTTGGTGTAGGAGTCCCATCCAGTATGATGGACCAGTTGCCATTATCTTAAAGATCTACCTCAACTCTTGGTTGTCAGCAAAGGAGAGTGGTTTTCTTTGTCTTCAAGAAGTGAGGTTCACGTTCCTCATAAATGTAAGTTTCACTTATGTCAAGGGTTCTTTCACTATCGAGGGAGAGGGTGAGAGTGAGTTCCAGGTTGATTAGGAGCAGTCCCAATACTGCTAGGAACACATAACACAACATGACATGCACAACTTTTAGAGGAGTAGTCCACACGAATGCAGCAGTCACAACATACAAGGTAAGATAACACGTACAACACTCAATGGATCAGTCCAAACAAGTGCAACGGTTGTTAAAACAAGCTTCATGTGAAAGGTCTGTTTGATGTTCGGGAGAGAAGTCTACATGGGCAAGACAATGTTAACATCATATACAACACATTTCCATTAATAGATTATGCATTACAACAAATGAAATAGTTCAGATGTAGAACACAAGTTAAAGAAACATGCATTACAAGTGTTAAATATTAGTCTTACAACAAATACAATACATGTGTGAAAACGTGTTGGCCTGTTAGCAGGCTTCTAAATTAAGCGAAAGTTCCAAGACACATCGTTACACCATACATCACTAACCCTGAGTGTGGGGCGTTGGAGCCGCTACTTATTCCTCAAAGAAAAGATTACAAACTCTCTTGGATATGTGGGAGGAGTTGAGGTGAAAATCCCCTTCCATGAACAAATCAGGGGGTATTTATAGCCAAGGGTGAAACTAACCCTTGTGGTTGCTCGACTACCCTCATGATCATTTGGCTTCCATGACTTTTCAACTTTTCGACTTGCATGACTCTTTGCTCAACAAGTGGGTCTCTTGGACTTCCATGTTACATCACATTGATTGACAACATAGCCCATAGTGGAGATGTGGGTGACATGACTTGACATGACAATGATGGTACATTCGTGTTGCTGCTAGAGTGCATGTTGAGCTACAGTGCTGCCGGGTGATGGATGTCTTCATGGTGTACCATAGCATTAGCTTTGCATGGCAAAGTGTGCAGAGTATTTGATGGTCCTTGGTTTTCTTGATGAAGCTTTAGCATGTTCTTCCTTGCTTGCATGCTGGAAGGCTTGACAATCTCATCTATTTGTGAAGGTGCATGTTTATCACATTCGTCTTCTTCGTATGCTTCGTTTAGTCGTCTGTTGGTGAACCTGTCCTTCTGCATGTGCTCCCTTCGTTCATCCCATTTGTCATCTTTCCAATGTTTGTTGGTGTACCTGTACCTGTATTCATTAATGACGAGATGACATTGAATCCAAAACCTCCTAGTCTACCATGGCACATGATAATTTTGGATGCAGGTGACCGGGAGAGGTGGCAAGGTTGTGAAGTAGGATGATGGCTATGTGAATTGCTGATGAAAACTGCAAAAGAGTCACTAAGTGATGGAGTGGGCAATCTGAGTCAACAGTGACTGCCAGCGAGGTCTATCTCAGATGGGATGAAAATTTGCGCAAATTTGGGAGGGACAGTCTAGGCTGCAGGAAGGCAATGCAGGCATGCTCTGCACATTTTTCAAAATGAGCGGGTAGCGGGGGCTGGATAGCCAGATTTGCACGATTTTCCAAAGGAACAGGTTGGGTTGCATGAAGGGTCAGCAGGCAGAAATTGTGTAGTTTTTGGGAGGAACTGCCCGGGAAACTGGCAGCCAAAACTGCACAATTCCCAAAGGGAACTGGCAGTAGGTTGTTGGGGTCACTGGTAGCAAAAATTGCACAATTCCCATAGGCAACTGGCAGTTGGCTACTGGGGTCACTGGCAGCCAAAACTGTGTAATTCCTAGAGGTAACTGGCAGTTGGTTGCTCAGTCGCTGGCAGCAGAAATTGTGCAATTCATGAAGGGCACTGGCAGTTTGCTGCTAGGAACTGCTGGCAGGGAAATTGCACTGAAGCTGGGAAGATGACCTACTGATCATCTTTGCACAATTATTGAGTTGAGTGAATTGTTAGACAATAGAAGGCCTACTCATGAAAACTACGCAATTTCTTGGATGAGCAATTCATCGACTTTTCAGATGACTGACTAGGAAAACTGTGTAATTTTCTAAAGGAGACAAGGACAGGCAGTTGGCGTCTTTCTGACCAATCTGCTAAATTTCCTTAGTCAGTTGAGCGAGAGAGGTCAATGGCCTTTGTGCAATTTTTGAAGAGAGTCAGTCCCGGGGTGATTGCTGAGTCTGACTGTCCGGGTGGTTGTCATGGAAGTTGATTGAACTTCTTGCGGGCAACGCAACTTGAAAAGACTATCTTGGTGCTTTTTTGTTGTTCTGGTTGACATTCAATCGAGTTGATAGCAAGGTGATGGTCTGGCTATCATAGGGGAGTCTGGTTGTTATGACTTCAACAAAAATGACTAAGTGTGTGAACGATCGAAAGATGCATATGTGATCATGCAAACACACACTCACATGACTCGATGACGAAACGCCTCAAACCATCGAGATACACATGCTCAACGTGACTGACCAACGGTGCAAGTGAAAAGTGTAGAACTCGTGATCAATCATTCATTGATCAAGATTACGCTTGCGTGACAGTGAACATGACTCTGTGTGTGAGTGTGATAGATGCTTTCATAGCGAACACAACAAGCACATACGAAGCAAAGCACAAAAACATGGTCGCAAGCATGACTTAGACACCAGCGTGTAGAAACTTGAATGAAATAAACAAGAAAGGTAGATGTGAGGACTCACACAAGCTCACTGAGTGAACCCTTGTGTGTGCAGTCATCAAGTGAAACTCTCAAGGGAGGCTCCGAAATTGGTGCAGGCCAAAATTTTGGAGGGTGGTTGTAGCCGCTACAATAGGTCCAAAGACAACCATTGGCTTATCTTCTTGGAGGTTTAAACTATCAAAAGGTTGGACTGAAGAAGATGGAAACATGAACAGAGTAACTTTGGATTTATAGGTGGGTTGTTTTAGGAGTTTAGATAACGTGACCAAGATCTTGACTTTCTCAAGCTCTTTTTGAAGATTGAAGATGACGGGGCCCTTTTCTACCGTGCTAACTTCTACTAGCTAATTTTATTTTTCATAGATGGGTCTGGAAGGGGGAGGTGATTTCTCTTCTTGGAGGGCTTTGGGCTTATGTAATTTTTGGCTTGAGGACCCCTTCTTCTTTTGAATAATCAGCTCTAAAAGCCCCCTCCCCTTGTCAGTTTTCTTAGGAGGCTCTCGGGAAGAAGTACCTTCATTTTGGTCTTGCCCTCTAGATCTCTTTCTAGATGATCGTAGATCATATTTCTTGTACAACTGAGCCTACATGAAATCAGTGAACTTCTTGCAGTAGTCATCGATCTCATCATCATTCAGTGTTGCCTCAAGCTCCTCCTCATCTTCGTCATATGTTCTGAGTTCTTGTTCTTAATCAGAGAAAGAGGAATACAAGTTCCCCTGAGCTTCATTAGCATCTGGTGTCTGTTCCTCTAGGTCATCTTCTATATATAGTGGAGGATGAATGTGATGCTGTTGTGGTTTCCTCTCCCTTTGCAGTATCTATAGGGAAGGCCTTCAGTACTAGGGATTGAAACCTCAATTGGCAGCGAGAAAGTTCTTTCGTTGAAGGTTTTTTTTTCCAACTCCATTTATGTCAGTTTATTTGATAAGTTCTTTATCAAATTATCTATATCCTCTATCCTCTATTCTTGGGATTCTGTTCTTTGACTTGAGGAAGTTGCCTCCTCTTTTCCCCTTTTCTTCTCTCTGGGGTCAAATCTACCTCTTGACTTCTTGGTTGAGGTAAAATTTGATTCTACCTCGAGAGTATGAGTCTAAATATGGTCTAAGGAACGAGAATTCCTCTCTCTGAGTGTGAGGCCAAAATTTGATTCAAAAGCCCCAACAAAAACTAATGAGGAAGCATCTCATGGAGGTTTATTCTCAGCAGGTAGATTATTATACAATTTATTAAACCGTTTTATAAAAGTTGAGATATCCTCTTCAAGCTTCTTCTTCATAGCATTGAACTCCGTAAGAATGTATCCATGGTCTCTCTTCTCCATTTCTACAAAAAATAATTCTCCATTTCTTTCCCAAGTGGTAATAGAATCATTTAGAAAGGATTCGAACCATTTCTTGACTTCCCCATCAAAAGATTAGAAGAAAAGCCTCAACACTATGTCCTGGTGCTCGACATTCAAATTCTCTGCAAAGGAACATAAAATTTCTATGTGGCTCTATGTCAATATGTCAGCTTCTTCATTAAACCTGGACAAGAGCTTGAGATAGTCCTATGGCATAGCATTTAAAGGTTGAGGCAGGTCTAGTGGAGCATATTTTTTTAATAAGAAGTTTGAGACAACCATTTCGATCAAAGGTGGTGGTGCTTGATTTATTTGGGGTCGCTGAGGTATGACCAATTGTGAGACAACTGACTGACCATGTGATCCAAGTGGATGTTGGTGGCCACCCACCTATTCCACTTGGACCCCCACCACTGTCTCTTTCAGTTTTTCAGTTTCCTTAATTCTAGCACAATTTACTATTTTCGCCTGCACCAACTTGGAATTCGTTCCAAAATGCCATCAAGGAGCAGTACTACCCTGTTGAGAGTTATGAGGATAAATAAATAAAATGGACCACACTGTGGAAGGGAAAGGACCAAGAAATGCTGGAGTTTACCAATTTTTTCATACCCTTCGCATGAAGTTGGGTATCAAGGATTCTGAGAAGCATTTGGTACTCAAATACCGCAGTCGCCTACATAGGTACATCCAAGATGAGATGGAGTTCCTTGACATCTCCTCGCTCGGCATGACCTACCAATATGATGTCAAGATTGAAAAGAATTTTAAACAAAAAAAGTGAGACTTTGGATCTACAAAGCTGAAGCAAGGGAAAGGTGCCCCCAAACTGTAGAGAGAAGGGAAATGCTAAGACAGGGGGACCCAGGATAACTTTCCGAAGCCGCAATCAAGGAACAACACCACGAAGACAAAGAAGAACATGAGAAAGTGGTGTGAATTCCATAAGATCTCCATTCACAACATAAGTGAGTGTCAGGCCAAGCAGTCACTGGTGACCGAGATGAAGGATTTTGAGTTAGATGCATGTTCTGACTCTGAGTCAAAAACTGACAAGGGGAATGACAAAGAGAAGCAGATCATTGACGTGGAGTCCTAATCCAGGAAGATCTCCAGACACCAGTGGCATGGTAAGAAGGATCAAAATTCAAAATGGTAGAAAATCGATAAAATTGGGGCCATATTGAAGTTCTCATCGCCCTATTTCCAATGGTACAAATGAAACTCTAAACCGAGCTCGTATGAGGAATATAGAGGCAGTAAAAATTTAGGGGTTCGCTGGCACATGTGGTAGGCTTATGGAGGAAGCAAAACGGAAAACTACAGCACTAGAATCCAACCATTTTTCTGGGGAAATTTGTAGGAAGATTAATTTTTCCTATAACCCCTATGGATAAAAAAAATACCTAAGTGGTTACATTAAA
Source organism: Pinus taeda (assembly GCA_000404065.3). Lineage (NCBI taxonomy): Eukaryota > Viridiplantae > Streptophyta > Pinopsida > Pinales > Pinaceae > Pinus > Pinus taeda. The sequence continues at coordinate 76,659 of APFE030384753.1, forward strand.
AAAGAAAATATATAAAAAAAGGCCGCGGGGCCACCAATCTCGCCACCTAACTCAATGGTCAACAAATTGAATGTATAAAGGGGGGGGGTCGACGACCATGACCCCTCCACCCTTGGAACCACTATAATAGTACATAGGTGGGTGGGGTCCCGTTGACCAGGAACCCCATCCTCGTAACCATGAAGAGCCATGTATGGAAAGGGACCAGCGGGGGTCAAACCTGCCCAACCACGTGGCTGACCCCCAAGCAGGTGATACCAAAAATGAAGTGTAACTGCCAAACAAAATTTCGACCAAAAAATAACCACATGCATATCTTGAGAGGGTCGGGATTTGATCCCCCGACCTCTCTCCAACAAATTACCAACTTTGCCATTGCGCCAAACTAACTCACGTGGTAAACTCCGCCAACCCACAAGCCTATAAACAACATTTTCGAATGCATGAAGAAGGGTGGACCCTGTGCATGTGGATCGAGATATTCAATTGCAAATCAGAACCTTGAGTGGCCTGTAGCAAGGGGAATAACCTTTCTTGAGCACATTTGCAGAGGATCTTTTTTGGTCCAGTGTCAGGATTGGGAAAATTTTATATCGATTCTACACTTCTCGGTGATAGGAACTGAATGGTGCTGTTAGTTTCTGCAACAGAGCTCTCCATTTTTTGGCCATTTTCCATATTTAAGGTATAAGGGTGTTCATGCATTTGTACTTGTACTTATTCTTATTTTTTCCACTTAATGAATGAAGGCATCCCCATTGTTGAGTAGGGCCTAGAGACGTAGTCCAAATTGGATGAACTCCGTTACCAAGTCTCTTTGTCATATTTTCAAGACTTTATGTGTTTCATCTCTTCTTTCATGTGCACTTTATGTTTCTATGGTTAAGTTGCAATTAGTTCATGTAATTCTTTAATACATCTATAAGCAAAAGATTCTCGATCAAGTAGTATCAGAGCAGGTCTTTGTAGATGTGAATTACATATTTGTATGCTAACAAGAAATGGGATTCAAAAATGTGAAGGGAAAATTAAGTCCTTTGATCCTAAAGTGAGGCGTGCACCTCGAGGAAAGAACATGGCAGATGACAAGGCTTGTTATGAGGAGGAGAGAAACTACCATAAAACCTTCTATTTGATGGCAGGCAAGATAGACAAGTTGTTCTCGAAGTACGAGAAGACAATGAAGGTAGAGGAAGATGGTCCCAACGATCATGCTTCAGCACATGGAAATGGTGGAGAAGAACCCCCTCCTTCTCCTTCCACGAGTGAAAGTTCTTCTTCTTCATCTCATCACCATCATCATAGGAATTCAAGGAATGCATCTAAGAAACCTTTCGTTAAGTTAGATGTGTAATTTGATCTTCCCATGTATAACAGTGAAAGTAATGCAGAAAATCTTGATAATTGGATTAGGCAGATTGAAATCTACTGCAAGATTCAACAGATCGAAGAGGACAGGGCAAAGATCCAATTGGCTTCTCTTCAGCTGAGTGGCACTGCTCTCATTTGGTGGGAGAGCAAATTGCAAAGCAGTAAGAGTTTGGCTAATCTTCGATCCTCATGGTCCAGTTTTATTTCTTCATTAAAGGAACAATTCTATCCCTTGGGTTATAAGAAAAAAGCCTTAATGGACTGGAAATACTTAAGGCATGGTAGAGGTCAATATGTTTAGAGATTTACCGATGATTTTAGAAAACAAGCACTTAATTTGGGCATTGCACTTGACTCACTTGAAGTGGTAACTAAGTATATTGGATTGCTACATAGTTACATTAGGCATTCATTATTATTGTTTAAACCTACTACTATTGACTCGACTAGTGTGAAGGCCATCCATATTGAAAATAGAGGCAAGAATGAAATAGATGATCATTCCAAGAAACCACCTTTCAAGCCTCCAAATGGAAGATCCAAACGACAAGGAAAGGGAAAGGAAAAGAGGACGAAATCAACCAAGAAGGATGAAGGGGAAAAGCCTTATTGCACTCACTGCAAAAAGGAAGGTCATGATGACGATCATTGTTGGAAATTATACCCAGAAAAGAGACCAAAGAAATATGGAGGAAAGGGCAAGCAGAAGACAGTGGCAACTGCATAGCAAGACCCTGGATCCGATTCTAGAGATGAAGAATTGATCGAGGTAGCAGGAGCAAAAGGTACTCTTACACCTCATGTTAATTTTGAATCACATGAAAGCACTAGTTCAACAGATGAGTCTCCTCCTAATGAATGAAAGAGAATTGAGTTATTTCATATTAGAGTTGTCATAAATCATACAAAAGTGGAAACTCTATTTTATATCGGATCTCAAGAAAATTTAATTTCAGAGTCCTTGGTAAAAAAGGTAGGCTTAAAAACCAAACCGCATTTGAAACCTATCCGCTTGGATGGATACATATAAATCAAAATTGAATGTAACTAAGTAGTGCAAGGTTAAATTTGTGATTGCTTCTAAGTTAGCGGATGAGGTAGAACTTGATGTTATAACATTGGATATGTGTGGCATGCTGTTGGGGAGTTCATATTTATATGATAGAAAAGAAGTTTTCTTCCGTCATAAAAACAAATACCAAATCACAAAAGATGGGGTAGAATATATTGTAAGGGCTCATCAAACTGGAATCAATGCCAACCTTGTAAGTGTAGGACAAATGAAGATGTTGGTGAATTCCATCAAAGGATGCATGCTTATGGTTGTAAGAAGAAAGGATGAAGAATTATCTAGTTCTTTTCATGGTTGTGATCCTATTCATTGGAAGGAATTATGTGAATTAATTTCTAACTATGATGAATGTCACAGGAACCAAGGGGATTGCCTCCAAAAAGGGAAATCCAACATGAGATCCATTTGCTTCATGACGTTCCTTTACCAAACATTGGTATGTACAGGAAACTGACTACTGAGATGGAGGAGATAAAAAAGAAGGTGCATGAACTATTGAACGAAGGGGTCATTAGACCAAGCAATACTCCGTGTGGCTCACTGATTTTCTTAGTGCCAAAGATAGATGGCATATGGAGGATGTTTGTAGATTACCGAGCGCTAAATAAAATCATGGTGAAAAATCATTACCCTCTCCCTCACATTGATGATTTGCTAGATCAATTAAAGAATGTTATATATTTCACCAAATTGGATTTGCATAGTGGTTATCACCAGGTCCAAATTGCAGAGTAGGATGTGTGGAAAACCGCCTTCAAAACCAAATATGGGTTGTTCGAATGGATGGTGATTCCATTCAGACTTTGCAATGCTCCAGCCACTTTCATGAGGGCGATGAATGTTCTTTTTAGGCCTTTCATTGATGAATTTGTTCTTGTATATTTGGATGATATTCTTGTCTTTAGTAGAAATTGGGATGAACATGTATGTCATGTAAATCAAGTACTTGTTGTATTGAAAAAGGAAAAACTCTTTGTAAAATTGTCAAAGTGTGAGAACGGGAAAACCTATTTGGTTTATCTAGGTCATATTCTTGGTCATGGTCAGTTAAAAATTGATCCCTCTAAAGTTGAAGCGATTGTAAAATGGCCTAAACCTACTAGTGTAACTGAGGTTCACAACTTTTTAGGTGTAGTGCAGTAGTGGAGGAGATTTATTGCCAATTCTCTATTATTTCGTCACCTCTACACACACTGACAAGCGTAAAGAAAGTCTTTCAATGGGGAGGAAAGAAACATAATTCCTTCGAAGCATTGAAAGAAAAGATCAGCACCACACCGGTCTTGGCTTTACTAGATCTCCAACAACCATTCAAGATTGAGAAAAACACCGAAATATATGCCATGGGAGCTATATTGATGCATCAAAGAAGTGGAAACACTACTTGATCGGTAAGGAGACCATCATCCACACAGATCATCAACCCTTACAATATCTTCAGTCACAAACCAAGTTGCAGCAAGCTCGTCATTTCAGGTGGATGGGTTTTCTTCAGCAATTTCACCTAGTAATAAAGTATAAGAAGGGCAATAGCAACAAAGTGGCCGATATGCTATCTCGCCCTCCTATTTCTGCTTCTGTTATTTTTCATAATGCTTTGTTTTATTTTGAAAGTTATGATGAACAATATGCTAAAGATGATGAATTTAAGGAGATTTATGCAAAACTAGCCCATGGTTCACAGGTGGACAACTATCACTTGTAGGGGAAACTGTTATATCACCTTGGAAAATTGTGCATACCAACAGAAGAAAGGGTACATGTAATTAGGGAGGCACACACCTCTCTTGTGTCTCGTCATTTTGGTGTTGAAAAAACTTTGTGTCATTTACAAAGATTTTTCTTTTGGCCTCATATGAAGAACATTGTGACTCGTTATGTAAATGGATCTGTGATGTGTTATGTTTCAAAGCCCTATAATAGAAAACTCGGGCTCTACACACCACTCCCTATTCCGAGTCATCAATGGGAAAGTGTGTCGATGTATTTTGTAGGAGGTTTGCCTTTGTCTAGAAAAGGTAACAACTATTTGTATGTCGTCATTGACTATTTTAGTAAGATGTGTATTTTAATGCCTTGTAAAAATAAAATCACTCCAGAGCAAGCTACTTATCTTTTCTTTTGGCATGTTTGGGTCCATTTTGGGTTTCCCACATCGATTGTGTTAGATCGAGACTCTCGCTTTCTTGGAGAGTTTTGGACCAGCTTGTGGAAGATGATGGACACCAAGTTGAAAAGAAGCATGACATTTCATCCACAGACCGAAAGACAAATAGAGGTTGTCAATGCACCATGGTACACTTGTTGCGAGGCTATTGTGGAAAAAATCCTAAGTTGTGGGATGATCATCTTCCATATGTGCAACATTCCTGCAATCGAGTAGTGCACTCATCTACACATCGTTCACCATTTGAGACATGATTTGGCTACTTGCCTGTTAGTGTTAGTATTTGCATACTGCCATCAGTGATCAAAAATCCTCTTTTCATATGATATTAGGGTCCCATTCTGAAATTTTTGTCATTCCACTAGGTCATCATGCAAAAATTTCGTCACTAAAGGTTGAAGAAGGGTTTCCTTTACTCCTTTTAGAAATTTACCCCTTTCTGGCTCATTTCAACCTTATTAAGTATCCATTGTCCATAAAGTTAATGACATCATGCCATCACATCAGTCATGTCATCTTGAAATTCAATCCTTCAAGGTCTCATTAGGTCGTTTAGGGTTTTTCAAGGGTTCATTAGGTCATAAGGGTTTCCAAGGTTCCAATAAAACTCCATTCCATTGCATAAGACTAGCAGGTAAAGGGTGATCAAATAACATCTCTTCACCATGTGAAGATGATTCGTAAAGAGAAATTCTTATTAAGTTATTTCATCATGTAATTTTATGTTCACTATATGTAATAAGTATTGTTCCTAAGCTGCCAACTGAATCTCTATATGTCAATTTCATTAAAGAAAAGTCAAATTCAAAGAGTTATCAAAGACCATAAAAAGATCAACTTGTAAAAGGAAATAGTCAAGTGAAAGGGTAATGTTTCAAAAAGTTAAGTGAATGCGAAAGGGAGTTGTCTTTTCGCAAGGGTGTCCAAATCATCATTTTCCACAAGCACTAAACCCTAATTTCCTCTCCCACTAAGCTAGGGTTGGCTATGGAATCAGAGACATTTGAGAAGAGGAGGCCTAAGGGAGGTCATTTCATCAAGTATTAGGCCATTCCAACTCATATACATCATGTCTCCCTCATTTTTCAAGAAGTCATTCCAAGGGACAAATCATTTTCGATGCATAGGGTCAGTTTTACTTCAAAGTATGTTTACAACCATACAAAGATGAATTTTACAAAAGTGAGAGAGGTTTTTGTCCATAATAGTCCAAGGATGAAAAGCCTCCTTCCATTTTTACACAGGTGTTATGGTTTTGGAGAAATGTCAAAAATACAGTTGCTACAAGAGAGTTGTTGCACTTCTTGAGCGACCTTAGGAAAATCAAAGTTTCTCCTAGCTGACGTGTCTAACCCTCCAAAAAGATGGCGCACTTGACAAAAAGATGGCACACTTGACAATTTGCTTGATTTTTCACTGTTTTTCTCCAGATTTAATTTTCATCCTTGGAAATCAACTTTTTAATGATGTAATTGATGTTGTAAATGTAATAATTATGTGGATAAGTTACCTAGGGGTACATTCATCAAGTAAAAGTTAGCATCAAGTCAAATGAAAAGGTTTCAATGTAATTAGGGAGGAGTCACTTAGAGCTCCCTACACTCTAGGTATCAGTTTAGATTTTTGTGGATCTGCTCCTCCTCTAATGGATTGGACCCCTGAGGTTGGGAGGAGTTTGTTTTGATTTTTATATCTTCCCTTTCTTCACTCTTTTCAGAGGTCGGACTCAGTTGGATGTTGTATTAATGATTAGAGACACTATTTTATCAGATTTTTGGCCAGTGTAATAGATGAGTTGCAGCTATATCTTTGGGACACATGTGGTATGGATGTTTAGCATTGTTTCTTCTTTGTCATCATTTATATGAATGTTTTGTATGCTCATAAAACCATTTCATGTCTATTATATGGTAATTTTCAAGTTGATAGGTAGAATACATGTTTTCTCATGCTCTGTTTTGGGAAAGTTATCATAATTTGTCCAATTTTCTCCAATTTAGGAAGAATACATCTCATATGCTCTTCCTAACTCCTCATCAGTCTTAAACCATCTCACCAAATCACCTTTTAAGTGCTAAGGTTCCTGCCTACCTTGCCACTTTGAATGTCTTCAATCATATTTGATTTTCCCTGACCTAATCTCTTTGACCTAATACCCTCATCTAGCGGTAACACCACCAAATCAAATTAAACAACAGTTTGCACATCATAACTAACCTAAAACCATAAGTCATCCAGCCCCCTAGGATGTGATTCTTTAGAGAGAGCCCTCTCCAACCTGGTACGGCTAGCTACCAAGTCAAAAGATTGGTCTATGGTTACCTCAACTAGACTCTTTCTCAGCCTTGGAGATCCGGAGGAGTGATAACACTGCCCAAAGGCCCTTTTGATATGGTCTTTGGAAAGGAAGCTGACTCCAGTGGACGTGATGATAGGGAAAAAACACAACATTTCATTCAACGGATCTAGATGATTCACCAACCAGTACAGGAGCAGTTGGAGAAAATTCAAGCCTGATACAAGGCTTGACCTTACAAACACCGAGTCGACCATGAATTTCAAGTGGGCAACAAAGTGTGGTTCCATATCAACAAGCATAGAATTAAGGGAGAAGGGAAGAAATTGCAACCAATCCAGTATGGTCCATTCACCATATTGGAGAAGATTGGAGACAATGCTTTTTGTCTCGATTTGCCGGCATATATGAAAATGTACTCCATAGTGAATGTTGAAAACTTAAAGCTTTGTGAGCCACCATTGATTATGGACATCAAATAGGTGGGATCAGTTCCTACGGTTGATGAATTCACACTACAGTATCTTGACGAGTTTCCCAAAGACATCATCCTTGACAAAAGAACTAGGACTTCACGACGGGGAGATGTGGAGTACCTTCGAGTTGGTTTCATAGGGATGCACCCTAGCAAAGTGAAATGGCTAGAAAAGGAAAGGGTGAGGGAACAATTCCCTCACTTGCCAATTGAATAATAAAGCTTTTGGCTGTCCAAAAGCTCTTCAATGGGGAGGATTGATCTAGGAAGATCTCCAGACACTAGTGGCATGGTAAGAAGGCTCAAAATTCAAAGTGGCAGAAAATCGATAAACCCAACATTAGATGGAAGTGCTCGTCGCCCTAATTCCAACAGCATGAATGACACTCGAAACCGAGCTCGTATGAGGATATAGGCAATCAAAGTTTAGGGGTTGAATGGCACATGTGGCAGGCTTAAGGAGGCAACAAAATGGAAAACTTTGGCACCGGTATCTGGCAATTTTTTCGAGGAAATTCGTAGGACAATTATTTTTTCCTATAACCCCTATGGATAAAAAAAATTACCTAAGTGGTTACATTAAAAAATAAAATATATAAAAGAAGGTGGTGGGGCCAGCAATCTCACCACCTAACTCAATGGTCAACAAATTGAATGTATAAAGGTGGGGTGTGGGGTTGGTGGCCATGACCCCGCCACCACTAGAACCACTATAATAATACATAGGTGGGTGGGGTTCGACTGACCGAGAACCCGTTTCCCATAACCACCGGGAGCCAGGTATGGAAAGGGATCGACGAGGGTCGAACCTGACTGACCACATGGCTGGTCCCCAAGTGGGTGGACCTCGAGCATGTAGATTGAGATAGTAAATTACAGAGAAAAACCTTTAGCAGTCTGTAGTAGGGGGCAGAACCTTGCTTGAGCACATTTCCAGGGGGTCATTTTTGGTCCAGTGTCAGAATTGGGCAAATTTTATATCGACTTTGCACCTCTCTACGATAGGAACTCAATGGTGGTGTCAATTTCTATAAAAGAGCTCTCCATTTTCGTCCATTTTCCATATTGGAGGTATAAGGGTGTTCATGCATTTGTACTTGTACTTCTTCTTTTTTCCATTTAATGACTGAAGGCCTCCCCATTGTTGAGTAGGGCCTAGAGACATAGGCCAAATTGGACGAACTCCATTATCAAGTCTCTTTGTCATATTTTCATGCATTTATGTGTTTCTTCTCTTCTTTCATGTGCACTTTAAGTTTCTATTGTTAACCTAAAATTAGTTAATGTAATTCTTGAATACATCTATAAGCAAAATATTTTGGATCAAGCCGAGTGCCACTCTGGCCACCACCAAGATCCAAAAGATTTAGCCTGAAGATCCAGATGAGGGGGAATTATTTTTCCACTCATAGATGTGGATAAAGGGTTATTTGTTATAATTCATTGTCGATAGTGGGAGCCAAAAGAACCTCATTTTAGCAGAGGTTGTGAAGTGGTTGGGCCTAACGACTATAACACATCCACAACCATACGCCATCAGGTGGCTTCACCAAGGACGAGATCCCCACGTCAGCGAGTAGTGTCGCCCCCCATACAACATCAAGCCGTTCACGGATGAGGTACTGTGTGATGTTGATCCTCTTGAAGTTTGTGATGTATTATTAGGAAAACCATACTTATGGGAGCGACATGCTATATATGAGTCTAGAGCCCAATATTTTATTATTTATTTGGGTAGTAAGTTATAAAGGATACCAGAGGTAGCCCTGCCTATCGCCATCTCTTTGATCTCTGCTAAGAAATGCAGTAAGATCATCTCCAAGACTGGGAATTTTTTTTCATTTCTAATTGTATCTCGAAGTAAGGAGAATAATCTAGCCACATCCATGGCCCCCGGAAAGGGTTCCTCCATGTAGTAGAAGCAGGTTGATACAGTCATGGAAGAATACAAGGACATATTCTCCTCACCCACACAGTTACCCTTGCACTGTCAGGTCAATCATTCAATTGATCTAACTCCTAGACCACCTCTACCCAACAAGACAATATATCATCGCTCCATTCTGGGAAATGAATGGATCAAGTGGCAAATTTAGGAGTTGCTACAAAAAGGGCACATTCGACCAAGTTCCTCACCTTGTGGGAACTTGATTATACTTGTACAAAAGAAGAATGGGACATGGAGGCTATGCATTACTTATCGGGCACTAAACAAAATCACTGCCAGGAACAAGTATCCAATCCCATAGATTTATGACCTTCTTGACCAACTCAAGGGGGCCAAGTATTTCAGCAAGATCATTCTAAATTCTGGCTATCACCGAGTTCCAATAGAGCCCACAGATGTATGGAAGATTGCTTTGAATCCAAGGACTGCCTTTTTGAATGGTTGGTTATGCCCTCGGGTTGAAAAATTCCCCTACTAGTTTTATGAGGCTAATCGATAACATATTGTAGCCCTTCACTAACTCATTCATGGTTGTTTATCTGGACGACATCCTCATCTTCAGAAAGTGTTGGGAAGAACACTTTCAACACATTTGGTAGGTCCTTCAAACCCTCTGGTAGAAAAAATTGTGTGCCTAGGTCCAATATTCAGGATAATCATAGATGAGAACAACGCGCATGTGGATCCAACTAAGATCCAAGTCATTTAGGATTGGCCAACCCTGACCACTTTAACAGAGCTTTGCAACTTTTTGGACCTTGCAACCTTTTATCATAGTTTCATGTTGGGATTCTCCCATATCATGTGGCCTTTGAGTCAAATTACTAAGGGTAGTGCGAAAGAAAAATTTTCCTGGTCTAAGTCCCAACAGAAGGCATTCATTGAGTTGAAGCATTGAATCTTCTCTGCACCAATACACACTGCCAAACCTGCAGCAACCATTTGAAATCGATCTAGACACCTCCAACTATGCTATTGGTGTAGTCCTCACCCAACATGGGTATCCAGTGGCCTATAATAGTGAGACATTTTCTGATACAATTTGGAAGTATGCCACGTATGATACATATATGTATTCCATTGTGCAGGCTTACCGGCAATGGAAGCATTACATTATGGGGAAGGAGACGATCATCCACACTGATCACTGACCTCTTCAGTTTATATAGACACAAGGGAACTTGTAGAATGATCACTATCAGAAGTGGTCTACATATCTGTAGCAATTCCACTTGAACATTAAATACAAAAGGGGCAGCACCAATAATGTTGCAGACTGCCTCAACCAACCCCCAGTTGTCGCACTGACTACTGTTCTCAACTCTTGTGGCAATGAGACCTCTGGATGGCCGCAACTATACAAAAATGATCCAGAGTTCCCCTCCACATAACATATGCTAGTATATGGAAAGAAAGTTCCTGATTTCCACCTCTAGGATGCATTATTATGCTACCTGGGCTACCTTTGTGTTCCTTCAAGCAAGCATGCCAAGCTAATTTGGGAGGCACAATACAATCAGGTCTCAGGACAGTTTAGTGTGGAGAAAATTGTGGTTGTACTATAAAAGTAATTTTATTGGTGTTGATGAGTGGTTATCATTGATGTCAACCCAAGAAGGACTAGGGGCTACCCCAATATTGCATGGGATTTTTTTACTTGACAACTCATTCTATTTTGAGTCAAGAATCTTTTAGATGTATTCTACTCCTCAATATGTTTCCATTGATATATGGCACACCATGTAGTTATTCACGGTTTGAGAGTTATTCATGTTTGAAGTGAGTAACCCCAGTCAGTGGGCTAAAAGCCCATGGGTTTCTGGCATGGCACTCATCATTGGTTGTGATCATTGAATATTCAATAATTAATATTGTTTTATGTTCCTAAAATCCCTCCAACATTCACTTGTTGAGGACCCTCTCAACTCAAGACATTTCTATAAATAATGACCCTCATATCCTCCTCTAGTAAGCACTTTTCAACGAACTATCTTATGAGAATACCTCTATAATTTTTCAGCCCTCGTGAGGTTCTAACACAGGATCTGTTTCAGGGAGTTTAAGGTTTCATTGAGGTGTAGTTACGACACAAAATTATGATCAAGTTTGAAGGTTGGTTTTGAATCAAGTTTAGAGCCTTGGATTCTAGGATTTCACTGCTTTAAACAAATTATCGTGGAATTGTCACTATAAAGTTTTTTCTACGAAGCTTCAAGTGTGGAAATTAAAACCCATTTTAGATGAAATCGCAGTGAACCTCGGTACCAAATTTCTGATCTTTGTTCACTAAATTTTCGAAGATATGATATGAGGAAGTTAGGGTTTTTGCAGGCTTCCGAATTCCATATCAAACAGGCGATCTTGGGAAAATCGTCATAACTTTATGTCTGAGAATTGGTTTCAAATTTCATAAACATTGATAAAAATAGGATGGACTTAGTTTGTTGGGTATCATTTTCAGGGTCGAAGGTCAAAACAGTGACACGTGGCACATCGTACAAGTTCGCTCTACTAAAATAGTATATAATCAAGTCATTGTGGAAGATTGAGCATAACTTTTTAATGTAGAATCAAATCTTGATCAGACCAATGGGGTTCGAAAGAGGACTCAGAGGGCTACCAAAAGACTAAATTTAAGACCTCGGAGAGTCGAAATTACATAGATACAACAGATTCAATATCGAGCTCCTTGAAGGCAAGAAAACATATGCATTCAAGGATCACTACAGTAAGGACCACACATCAATAATCAAGCATAAGTCTGCTACAACAAGGTGTGTATGATTAGTGAAGAAGAAATAAATGAAAGAGTATTGTTTATGGCTAAGCACAATAAGGAAGATGCATCTAATGAAGAAGGAGAAGAAGAAATGACTAAGGTTGAATTTCAAAACGAAGTGATCAGGGTTATCAAAGAGCTCAAGGCCGAAAAGAAGCATGTCAACACTCTTGAAGACGAATTAAAGACAGAAAGGGAACATGTCCTAAATATTAAAATTAAGGTTGAAGAGTACAAATGAATTGAAGAATCTCTCAGGAAAGAATTAAAAGAAAGGAACAAGGAAAGACAGGCATTGGAACTGAAATCGTCTCTCTAGGAAGGCAAGTAAAAAATGGGAAAACTCTTCAAAACTAGGCCAACAACTCAAAGGCATTGGAAGAACTCATAAGAAATCAACAATAATGTGTTGGGTGTGGAACTTGATTATCTTTTTTATTTAGAAGTATCGCCACATTGAACCCCAGTTTGTAATGTGGTGACAATGCCAATTGTAAAATGTACACTGCAAGGGGGGTCTAGGGGGGGTGGCTGTGATCTTTGCGAGCCCCCACCCATGGCGAGGGATCGAGAGAAGCACCCTGAAGCTAAAAACTGGTATAAAATTTCCTTGTAAAATGTTGTAATTTCATAGTCAATTTGGGTCATTCATTAGGCAGAGATCTGACGGTAGAAGTTATGTTTAATTTAGGGATTTTTGTCCTAGAAGGCAACCCTTTGCTATATGTGAGGGAATTGTATTGTGCCTACATAGATCTATATTCTGAGTGAGGAAAGAGAGGGGATATTGAGGGTGAAGAGGGAATTACATCAGATCTGTTGTAGGTTGTATCTCTTCATTTTGCTAGATAATATAAAAGGAATGACTGGCTATTTCTCTATGGATGTAGCTAAAATTGGGTGAATCACATATATCTGTGTCTCTCTTGTTTTATGTGTTTTCTATGTTTGTATTTCTGCAATATATTTTATGTGTTCCATTGCTCTATAATATATAATTTTCTAACAACTGGTATGAGAGCCGAAGGTCTATTTGGATGATAAACTCGCAGGAGAGAAGGGTTCCTGGTTCGAGGGGGAGAAATGGCGGAAGATGGTAGGTTTAGGGTCGAAAAATTTAACGGCCAAAACTACTAGCTGCAGAAGATGCATATGGAAGATTATATGTATCAGAAATATATATACCTACCATTGAGCAGAAAGGCAAAGAAGCCGATGATTATGACAAACACAAAATGGGATATTCTGAACAGAAAGGCACTTGGAACAATATGGTTGTGCCTAGCATTGTCGGTAGCCTTTAATATTTCAAAGGAAACAACAACAGAGGGATTAATGTCGGCATTGGCCAAAATATATGAAAAATCATTGGCCTCAAATAAGGTATTTCTTATGAAGCATTTATTTAATATGAAGATGTCAAAAGGTGGATCTATTGTTGATCATTTAAATGAATTTAATACAATTACCAGTTAGTTAAGTTCTGTAGGGGTAACTTTTGATGATGAAGTTAGGGTTCTGTTATTTCTCTGCTCATTTCCAAAAAGTTGGAATGGTTTAGTTATGGCCATTAGTAACTCTGCCTCTTGATCTATTACTTTAAAGATTGATGATGTTGTCAGTGCAATCCTGACTGAGGAAAGGTGACGAAAAAGCTTTGGTGAGACATCAGGTAATGCTTTGACTGCCCGAGAGATCACAGTAAGTCAAGAAAAGGCAGATCCAAGTCTAGATCTGGGATAGTGTGCTGGAAATGTGGGAAGAAAGGACACATGAAGAAAGACTGCAAGTCTTGGAAGGGAAAAGAAGGATATGCGCAACAAGAAAACAATCATGAAGCGAATGTTATAGGTGATGTGTTGCAAGATTCTTTGATTATTTCATTAGAAAATATTATTGATGCCTGGGTGGTAGATTCAGGGGCCTCATTCCATGCCACACCTGATAGGAAACATTTTTATGATTATGTTCAAGGCGATTTTGGACAGGTTCGATTGGGTGATGATAAACCCTGTAAAATCATTGGAATGGGTACAATTTTCATAAAACAGTAGAACAAAAATCAATAACTATTGAAGGAGGTAAGGCATGTTCTTGATCTGAAGAAAAATATAATTTCAACAAGGCAGTAGGGAGGTGAAGGCTGTTGTTGGCTGCGTGGGCCCTGAACCTGGTTCAACATTAGTTAGCCAAACAAATCCCTACACTAATGGCCCTTTCAGCATCAGCCTGCGGAGCGCGGACCGAAGTCTCACCCGAAGCAGAATGGGGGGATGCTGGAACCAAGTTTTTGCACCCTGAGATGGTCTTGATGTCAGCTTATTCCTCCAATTCTTGCTTTCACATAGGTCATTAATTTCTATGGCTCTGTCTGTCTAGCCCTTTATTCCACCCTTCGCTACCTCCATGAAGGAGTATGATTGACCTTTGCATAGCCCTAACCTGCGGTTCAAGTACTTTTGCACTGCTAGAGTAGCGTATCGTGCTGATTCCCAAATTACCTTAAGTGTCTTATTTATATTACTAAACAATCACAGTTAGCACCATGTAAACATATATTCTTACTTGCATTCAATTAACCAACATAATTACATACATTTGTGCATCACATAAGAATTGTAAATGAAATACACAATAAAACAAGATGCATTAATAGGAAACAAAGACATAGAATTTCTAGAATGCTTCTCTTTATTGATATCTTTAGATGATTATAGACTCTATCCACCTTGTGCACATAGCTGCAGGGGTCCAAAAACTTAGCTGCGGACTTCCACCCTAGGCCTCTGCACACTCAGCTCCAAAGCCTCTACCTACACTTAGACCCGAAAATTAGACTTCTCTCCTTATCGGTCAAGACTTCTTACTTCTTCTACAACTTATTAGTACTTAGAGCTTACTTACTTAGCTCTTTTTATACAATCCCATGGTCTGCGGACCATGGGTAGATCTTTACAGTTGACTCTACACTTTACAAAATAAGGGAAAAAAATCATTTATGGTTCATGACACCTTCGCACTCTGCAACCAAAAAATGCAGAGACTTTACAACTTTATTACAAAAATTGACCCAAAAATGGGCTTTTAGCCCCAAAACTGTCCTTGGGGGATCCCGTTCCCAACAGGCCCCCAACACAAACATCAGGACTCGCCCTCGAGTCACTCTGTAGGCATAGATATCTTAGCGCAAAGATCTCCCAGCTCAACTTGTATGACCGCAACCTCGGAACTGCACTGTGTGGCCACCTGCTTCGCATCTTCAACCACCTACTCAGTCACTACTCCTGAACTGTCAACCTGAAGCTTTTATTGAGTTGCTTGTAGAGTCACAAGCTTTCCTTCAATAGAGGTCGTAACTGCATAACCCTCATCTAACCAGGGCTTTATTCATGCCTTCAGCACTGCTTCCCTGTGTTGCGTTTCATCCACCGGTTCTTTCATTTGCTTGGCCTCCTACAGCTTTTCCAGTCTCTATGAGAGCATGACGGTTTATGATGTGCCTTTGACCTCATCATAGCGCTGTTGTAGCTCGTGTGCTTTTGTCTCTAGTTGTTGTACATTGGGGTCCTCCTATAAGCTTGTCAAGACCTCGAACAATTATTCAAAGAGTTGTGTGCAGTTTGCTACTACATTGTCAACCACCGTGATTGCCTTTGTGACAGCGGTTGCATGCTGCTCCTTTACTTCTGGTGGAGTTGAAGTTTTGACCTTCAACTATAATTTAATGATCTGTAGGTTCAACACCAACTGAACCCTCGCCATTTCTGTACGAGCGTCGCACACCACTTTAGCCAGCTTGTGGATGCGCACCTCAACTGGTTCTTTCTTAGGAATGACCAACTCTAGGACCATTCGGCATGCCTCCTTCATGACCTGAAGTATACACTTATTCTAGTTGGTCACCTCAGTCATGACAGCAATGGCAGAGTCTTTTTGTAGTGCCATCTGCTCATTGTTAATTTGTTGCTCACTGATCACTTGTAGGGTGCGGTGCTCATGGGCCCTCAACTCTACAATCACTCCATCCTGCAATAGGTGGAGTGCCTTGCCAAGGAGTGCTGCCAGATTCAACCCCACTCCCTTAAGGGCGCTGACAGTGGGCCTATCAGCTTCATTCTTTGTGGTCAGTGCTCCATCAGGCAACACTATTACACTGGAGCCCTTTGCGCGCAGCATCGCAGCAGCTTTTAAAGTGCCGATAGCAAGGCTGGTGGAAACTATGCCATCTTGTGACGCGCGTATCTATAGCTCCTGCATACCTGTCTAGATAGCCCCCACTACCAGTTGTTGTTGCTACTCAAACTGTTGTAGGGCCTCCACGGTGACATCTCGCACCGTGTCTCCAATGTCGTTCAAGGCGCCCTCTATGAGGGTGATTGGGTCCAACAACATCTTAGTGGCCTTGGACTTCTTCCTCAAGGCTCCTTTCTCTTGTTCCCTTGGATGCTTGATGCAGTCAGACGTCGCCTGTGGGTCTGTGTCGCGCTACTCTTTCTTCTCGTCTGTATCTTCCTCTGTCTCGAGTGAAGGTGACCTCGCACCTTTTTCAAAGCCCTGCTTTGTTCCACCTGTTTGCTTCTCCATCTACTAAGTGGCATCGCGCTCTGCCTAGGCCTTGTCAACAGCGTTCTTCTTTCTCTTTTCAACCAGCTGCATCATCTTGAGCTTGGTCTCCTCATTCTTGCGCTGTGGGGCAGACTTGCTCTCTTCCACTGCCAAGTCCGCTGTAGTGTGCCATTCTGCTGGCTAGCGATCAAGTACTAAATCAATGGCATCATCTATTGTCAGGTAAGGCAAGTCATACCATGTCTATCTAGGGTCCTTTCGCACCCTGATGGACACATAGTGAAAATCATCCTTAAACTCCGTGTAGCCTTGCAAGTTGTCAAACACTGTAGGTGACAACCATAGTTTGCGGTTGATGGCCATGCGAAAGTTCATCTCCATCAAGATCTAGAAGATATTATTGTCCTTGATGCATTGTGCATCGTTGGTCACCCACAGCGAGGCGTAATTCATTTCTTCTGGTAGGTCTAGTGTAACAAAAAGGAATTGGTTGTCCTCTGGCAGCTGCCATGCTACCAGCACAATAGACAACAAGCACCATGCGTAGTGAAACATCTTGCTGAGCTCCTAGGCCTCACAGCAATTCGATAGGAACTCTCTACGAAGATAGTCTACCCAATTGAATTGGACGCCTTCGATGCACTAGGCTATTAGTGCGACGACAAGTGCTGACACCTCATCAGTGTGACACTTCCTCATCACCTTCCCTGCCAAAATCTACATATCCACCTTTACAGTAGGGACACTAATGCTTGATATGGCATATCCACACAGCTTCTTCACCAGCCTAAACTTATCTTTCATGGCCTCTGCAAGGGCCTTCTCACCACCTTTTTTGCCAAATATCATGGCTGAATTTCCTCCTGTGTAGAGCAACTGCATGATCATGTGAATCGATCTATCAATGATGGGTATTGGCTCCTCCAACCACAGACACCCTTCATTCCCCAAGCATAACATCTACTTGATGACCAAGATTATAATCAGGGTGTGGTTGTAGTTCGACACCCATAGCAGGTTGAGCAAACCTGCCTTGTCTACTCCTCTGAGCCACCTTCGCGACTCCAATGCGGTCATCTCGATGGTTGTGCCAAAAATGCGGTGCATCAGTTGCTTGGTAACCAAGTGTGGGAACTTCTCATGGTTAGCCAAGTCTCACTATTCGATTTTTAACAGAGGAACCCACCCTAAGCATGGTCCTTCAAAGACAATCTCATCCGGTAATACAGGGGTTTGCAAGGGTACCTTGCTCTCGTCGATATCTTTCGGTACCTTGGTCTTGCCTTTGCACAAAGACACATACCCAAGCATCCGAGTGATAGGGTCAACACCCTAGACTTCAACTTCCTCCACGTCTATTCCCACATCCTCATCATCCATCGGGATGTCTTCGATTTCTTCCTCCTCCAGCTCTAGGTTGATGTCTTTGCCCTTTTCCTGTGCGGTGGGCTTATCCTTCGGTGGGTTTTTTTCTCGACGATGCAAGCACTGATATTGTAGGATGCTTTCCCTTCTTATCCTTCGCACTCTCCTTGGTTGGGGTGGGCTTTGGTATTGATGTCCTTGGTGATTTTGGGGCTTCCACTAATACTCTAGAAACTTCTGGAACAACTTCTTCTGCCTCCATAACCACTTCTGGTACCGACTCCTCTGCTGTCACTCCTTCAGTATTTATAGCTTCTACGGGTGCCGACATGATTTTCTGCAATAACTCCTGTGTCTCCTTCGACAATGTCTCAAACTACTGAACTTGCTATAAGAGCTTCAAACTTCCTGCGGTTCATGTGCACCTGAGAGCTCAACAACGCAATTCTCAAAATTCCAAGCATTTTTCGCTGGGCAGCCACCTGTAATTTATACGGTATTTGAATTCAAATCCGACCATTCCCCCCACATTCATTTCATTAATGCCGGATTGGCAACAAATTTTCAAGGATCTAACCCATCAATTTCGTCTTAAATTCCTACCGCCCACTCCATTTTGGTCGCATTTCTACCATAATATCATTAACAGTGACTTTAACGGTCACTTTCTGGCTGACCTGCATGATTTACCCCTGGGTAGTGCAGCTCCCTTCACGTTGTCGCGAACCCTGTGACACTTCCTCGCTTCGCACAATCCTCCAATCGTGCAGCTCCCCAACTCAGGTAGTGTATTTTATAGTACCGCGCCTCCTTTCAGCTGCTTAGAGCGCTAAGACTCTACTACCTTCATATAGTCACATGGCCGAACCACCATTGTATGGCTTCAATCGACTGCCATTCACCTTTCCTGTGAAGGGATCTCCATTCAATTTGACCAACTGAATTTCTCCTTCATCGGTAATCTCCTTAATGACATAGGGCCCTAACCAGTGCATCCTAAATTTCCCTAGAAATTTATCAAACTCATTGTCATATAACAAAACTAGGTCATTTACCTTAAAGGTGTGCAACTTAATGTGTCAATCATGCCATGATTTTTTGCGCTGCTTTTGGACCTGTTAGTGAAATCCAGCTAGAAATATTTCTTCCTCAAGCTCAGATAGCTGCGCGAGCCTTTCTTCTAGGGCTCCGTGATCCATCATACCCGTCAGTGATGTTGTGCGCAGACTAGGCACAATGTATTCCATGGGCATCATCGCTTCAACACCATATACAAGCCTAAAGGGTGTTTGTCCAATCAACTTCTTACACGTCGTCCGATAGGCCCATAGTACTGTGGGTATGTGTAGGTCCCAATCACTTCACTAACATTGCAAACCTTGGTCAGTGCATTCTCCAACACTTTATTGAATGCTTCCACCATCCCATTAGCCTACAGGTGATATGGCATGCTCTTTTGGTGATACACCTAAAATTCCTCCATCAACGCGCTAATCATCTCATTCAAAAGTGCATACCGCGATCACTCATCAAAACCTTTGGACACCCAAATTGTGTCAGTGCATACTGAATGAGGAAATTTGTAGCAATCATGCCTGTGCAATTGTTCACAGGATGTGCGTCTACCCATTGATTCAAATACTCCATCACGGTGATAATGTATCGCGCTCTTGTCTTCTTTCCTTGGGGCTAAATGGGTTCCACAATATCTATCGCCCATTTCTCAAAGGGTTGTAACGTCATATGTGGATTCAGAGGCAGCTCATCCCTCCATGATGGCCTGCGAGTCCTTTGACACACATCACACTTTGTAGTAAGATTTTGAATCCTGATGGAGGGCTGGCCACCACAACCCTGCACGTATAATTTTCTGTGTTGTCGCTCTCCCTACATAATGTCCTCCTACGGCGCCCCCATGAGCGTCTACGAGGATACTGCTCCTTTCAAACTCGGGTACATATCGTTACAATATTTCATTAGACCCCATTCTGTACAGATGCCCAACAATGACAGAAAAGTCTGTCGTGCACACCACTAACTCCTTCTATTGGACGGTGTATCCTTTCAAGGAAATTCCTGTCATTAGGAAGTGTATGATATCTTCAAAATGACCATCTACAATGAGCACTAAAAATAGCTGCGCTTCAGGCAATCCCTCCTCCAAATTAGTGGGCTCTTCCCCTGTTTTGATGCACAACAGATGGTCTGGTCCCACATTCAATCATCCAGGCTTCAAAATAAATTCAAAATCATACTCCTGGAATAATAACAACCACCTGCAGGTTCTGCCCCCCAACACAGGCTTACTGACCAGGTATTTCAACAAGGAATGATCTTTATACATCTTAAAATGGCCACCTAGCAAGTAGTGTCTAAACTTCTGGAGCACATATACCATGGCTAACCCTTCGCTCTCGGTGGTGGAATAGTTCTTCTCTGCCTTAGATAACCTTCTGCTTGTGAACGTTATAGGATGGTCCAAGTCTCCTCCGCCAGCCTATGTCAGTACTGCTCCCAGCGCTATACATGACACGTCCACATGTACATGAAACTCCTTCTTCCAATCCAGGAAGACTAGAATCAGCACGGTGACCATCTTTTCTTTCAATACATCCAAGCTTTTCTTACAATCCTCGTTCCTGCAGAATGTGACATCCTTTTTCAACAAATTCTCCATAGGCGCAGTGATCTAGGCATAGCCTTTGATAAACTTTCTGTAATATCCAATATGTCCTAGGGTAGCGCACAACTATTTCACACGCCTTGGTGCTTCTAAGTTAAGTATCACTGGTGATCTTCATGGGATCTACCATTAGTCCCTGTCTACAAACCACATTACCCAATAGAGTCCCAAAAGGAACACAAAACAAGCATTTCTTCATATTAAGCACGATCTGGTATCTTCAACAGGTATCCAACATTAGGTGCAAGCTTGCCACATGTCATTTCACCAGCCCAAACATAGTCCAGTTATCAAAGTACACTTCCAAAAACTTATGAATAAATTCCTTGAACGTCGCAATGACTACATGCATGAAAATTGCATGTACATTCTTCAATCCGAAAGGAATTACAATGTACTGAAAACAACCCCACTCAGTCATGAAGGTTGTCTTGCTCCTATCCTCCAGTGCCATTTTGATCTGATGGTACCCAGAGAACCCATCTATTACACAACAATTTGTCACCGTCCCTGCTACCCCTATCCCGTATCTTGGAGGACACATTCCGGGACCTATGAGAAGTGACATGGCCTAAAAAAACTTGCATTACATTCCTCTGAACATGACCTTTGTTTTCCTTGAAGGCATCTCCTGCTAAAAAACCCTAAAAATAGCTCTTTTTCCATTGGCGCGGTTTCATAGTTCAGCCCTCGCGCCAAGGGGGAAAATCCTCCAAAGAGGGCGCGGCAATTGGCACTCTATCATAAAGTCACACCCACGCCAACCATATTAAGAGGTGTTTTTTAACAAAGAAATGGCGCAAGTTTCGTCCTAACAAATTCCTGGACTGCTATCTATCTTCAGTTGGGTGGCTTGGCTACGGATTTCCATAGAGAAGAAGTGGTTTGTCACCTCTCATGGAAGCTTCCTTAATGATATGGCCAATCCCATGACTATTGGTTATGATCCCAACTCCCCTTCCTCCATCTATAAAAGATTTCCCATTTCCTTTGCAAGCTAGTTCCAGAGTTTCAGAATTCCCAAATTCCCAAGAGCTTCATGCTGCAAGAGCCTTCTTGATTCCCTTAAGGCCAAATCCAAGCAAGGAGACTATTGTCCAAGATCCAAAGAGAGAGGCTTGTCCTTATTCCCGACAGGCTTTGTGAGACATGTTCTGCTGACGACCCACCAAAGGAGAAACCAACATCAGAACATTGGTTGTACTCTCCTTTGATTGATTATTAATGAACGACTATTGGTTATGGTTCCACTCTTGTTATTATTTATGATGATGATGAGTTATGTCTTTTCTGACTGACATATATTTGCGCATACTGGATTTTATGCTTGCATTCATATTCTTTCTTGTATGTGCAGGTGTCCATTCACGGAGATCGTGAGGATTGTGATCTGCCGGAGCAGAGGAACAAGAGCACCACCTCTCCTACAAACAATAGCGTTGGAATCCAGGTAGGTCTTCATCGTTGGTCTGTTTATTTGCAATTAGGAACTTGCGCTATAGCATTTGATGATTGTTGTTAGACCCGGTCTGGGCTAGTAGGCATCACCTCTGTCCGCAGAGGGGATTTACCTCTTCAACAATTTGGCGACTCCACTCGTTGGTCGGCGAGAGTATCAACTTGGGTTCCCCACTCGTTGATCACTCTGTTTCGAAAGAGCATTGTGCTCATGTTCTTCTCATCTCGTCAGATTCTCCTGAGTCCGAAAACAACCCTCCTATCCCAGCTAATCCAGAGAGTCCTTCTTCGATTCCTTTAGTGCAGGGGGGCAATCATACGATTCCCCCACCAAGTAGTTCAGTTGTTTCCTTCGACTAGAGTCACCTAAATGCTTTCCGCCTTCCATCCCATGTGCCTTTCCAGAATACAGTACATGCCTATGATAAGGCAGTACCTGGCACTGTCTTGGATAACGGTGCATCTGTCAGTCTTATGCCTTCCACTACTTGGAAAGCTTTGGGCTCCCCACAGCTTGTGTCGGTCGCACATAATTTGTTAGCATTTGACAGAGGAACCAGTCAACCATTAGGGATCCTTCTGAAGTTCCCTATTACTTTGGGAGGAAAAACCATCTATATAGATGTACTGGTTACCTAAGGTGCTTTAGATTTCAGTCTTCTCCTTGGCCGTGACTATGTTTATACCAATGGGTCCTTGTCTCTTCACTTTTCCGTGTGGTTTGCTTTCCACACAACGGAAGGATCGTGACTATAGATCAATTATCATTCTTTATTCCCCCGGTGCCTCCTACGCAGTTGTCATCCCATCCTCGTTTTTATCCACCGATTGTATTTGCCCCGTCGCAGGTCAACTACGTGGCTACTTATCCCGTGCCTGTATCCAGTGATGCTGCCGTCGTGCATAGTGTCCTAGGGGCATTGGGTCCTGACTTCCAAGACGTTATCCTTCCACTGGGAGTGGCACTCTTGGAAGCAACGACCTAATGTTCATTATGATGAAGTTCGTGCGGAGCATAGTTCGCTTTCCTATGTCAAGCTCCTTAAAAAATGAAACCGGGTCTGGTCGGAGCATAGTTCCTTTCTTGTGTCAAGCTCCTTAACAAATGAAACTAGGTGTCACGAGGATAGTTCTTTTAAGTGTGTCAACCTCGTTAAAATAATGAAACATGAGCTCGTTCAATTCGAGTGCGATCAAAATATTGTCAACCTTCACTCCATTTTCAATGGACTAAAGCTTGGGGGGAATGTACCTCGAATTGAGACATCATGCTGGGGGGCCTGCCCATTTCCCTTGTTTTCAAGCATAGTTTGCATGTGTGTGATTTTAAGCTTGCATAAAAAATAAAATTCATTTCCAAGCATAGTTTGCATATGTGCTGTCATGTGTGCTTTTAAGCTTGCGTAAAAATAAAATATGTGATTAAATACATTTCACATTGGGTCGTTTGTTATGCAACTGATACATTAGATTACATTTGTGTTAGACATCTACATGGCATATAAAAACATCATCACATGTAAAATATCCATCCAACCATAGGCATATGTATATATATATATCTGTGTCGAAATGTTTGCACAACGTGCATCAGATAGATCAAAAATATACATGTTCGTCTTAATACATCCGGAGACGACATGTCTCTCAAAAAATATGCATGAAAATAAACCCTAGGTGTCCAATCTCTGTGGTGCTCATGATAACACGTCACCGCATGCACTAGGTGTCTCAGAAGACGGTGGAGGCGACTAGGCACTCCCACTGTATGTCTCTGGTATGCCAGTGGGACATCTACTAGCCGGGCATAGTCTAGAATCCCCCGGGTGATCCCCTCGAGGTTCTGGATCAACTCTCCTCCCTCGGCACCCTCTGCCTGAGTGTCAGCTGCGAGATGAATTCTCCGTGAAATGGGAGACATACCGGCTGGTCTCTCTGGGCCAACATCTGCATATACATATAACTGCTGTGAGAACGAACATGTATTAACAAAAAATCATAAAACATAAAAACAAAAGGAGATCATACCCAGCTCTTCGTCCCACTCATCTCCCTCCAGCAGTGGGAGATTTGGATCACCAGTGAAATCCATCCTTGTGTATGGCCAGTCTTCGACTATGATCAACTGACGACGTAGCCACCCAAAAAAATCCGACCTCCAGGACATCTGTTGGCCCCCTCCTCCTATGGGCATCAATGCTACCCAGCGAGCCATTCTTAGCTCTCGTGGTACGGGCTCAGCTACTATGGCCCCTTGACCTTGGAAGATTGGTAATCATTCTAGAATGAACGATACCAGGATAGAGCCGTAGCCAAACTATTTCAGTTTGGCTTGCTTGCATTTCGTGAGCTGTCTCTTCATATTTACTGTCACTGCTGTGGCCCAGTCAAATATCGGTGGGACTCATACACTCTGAGGAAAATAAGAGCTGGGTTTTTGTCGCCTCGTGCGGTGCCTGCACCCCCGCAGCCCGCGTGATGGTATGTAGCACCACCCTGAGTGCTACATCCTCAATGGTAGCAATGTCTACCTTCCCACTCCCGGATCTGAATTGTGCCCCCGGGCACACTCGTGCCATCACCTGTTCCATTTTCTCGCTAGAAGGTCTGCTTCCTGTCAGTATGGGCACCGGACCTCTGCGTGACAATCAGGTTATAAAGTAGATGTCAGAAACCTCCAATTCTAATACTTGATCGCGTAGTTTGAACACTTGTTCGTTCTCATCCCAAATGATGATCAGGTATTGTAAGAGCTCAGGTTGAGCTCGTAAATAAGGTGTCAGGAAGAATTTCTTCAACCCACAATCCCTAAGGGCATTCATGCAACCTTCATTTTCCATGGCTAATTCATCCTCTCTCTCGTGCTCCCTCTCTTTCCATTCAATCACCATTTTGCTCGGTTGCCTGCATCCATATGGTCAAGAACCCTTGATTAGATCTCCGTTATGCCAAAAAATTCATTCAAATCAATTATAAATCCGAAGTTTAAGGTGAAAAATTAGGTTTTGCCGTTGGCACGGCTGTTTCTAAAACAGTCGTGCCCATCGGCGTGGGCCTTTGGCATATAAAAGCCTATTGGCACGGATCTGTGCCCGATACCCGCACCAATGGGCGCAACCTTAAATTTTTAAATCCTTCCACAGAAATCTAATGAGCAAAAGGAAACTATCAAAAAATGGATTGAAATGAAGTACTAGGAAGCGCCTCTTACCTAGAACTGACGAAACTCTGAATGGTAGCACGGATTTGTCACAATCGCCGTCAGAAGTTCGCACACCAAATGAACCACTGCTGCTCTTTAGTGAGGTAAATAGTAAAAAGTAATTTTATTTTTACCATTTGACATATTTATAACTTTTTGAACTCATAATAGGTTTTGAAAGTTATTTTCTAAATACTTTAATATATTTTTTGTCAAAAATGGGTTTTACACTTGCTTTTTGTGTAGCAACAGGTTTTTTATGCGACTTAAACAGTGAAACGAGTTATATTTCATACTTTTTCGGACTCGGTAAATACACGAAAAAGTCATTCTTGAGTCATCTTTCAGCTCTTTTCTGACTCTCTAAACATGAAAAGATTGTCGAGGCCCTTGTCATTTCGATCTCGTTAAAATGGATGTGAAACGACATCTACACAATATACATTTACCCCTTTTTCGGGCTGGGATGGATTATTTACGAAAAAAGAATACCCTAGCCTATCGCGACTAGGAGGTTTCCTTGGATTTTGTTTTCTACCTTTTTGGGTCTGAGGAACTATTTACGAAAAGGGACCTTTGGAGTTTACTTTTATGTTATCTTTTCAAACTCTCTAAACATGAAAAGGCGCCGAGTTCTCCCTTTGTCAGACTCGTTAAAACTTGATGACATTGGATTCTGTCGAAATGACGTTTTACAAGCATATGCTATCCCCTTCACGCTTGTTAATAAAAATAATTGGGGTACTCGTCGGAAATGGTGGGGAAAATGGAACCATAATCATTGTCGTGTCAGCAATATGTCGCTCTTGAACATGGCACTTATCTGCATTCGTGTCAGGGTGGGGACATCTCATCTCGTTTTTCACTTGCCTCCATGGGTTTGGCTGATCCTATTTGACCTCTCATCTGTTCTTTTCCTTGTCACAATGACCTCTGATCAATTGATGTCAAATACTGCCAAGTCCACTAGCATGCCACCGATATGTTCAAGAGAAGTTGACCTCTACAAAATATCAACCTCCCTCTGATAACTCATATAATCCTGATTCACAAGACATTATCTTCCTTTGTCTCGCGTCGATGATGTGGGAAATACTATGGCCCACGTTCGGTCAAGGTCACTTCCTGTCGACTTCAGCTCATTATCCAGGAAGCTGATCTAGAGACTCCCTTCTGGTGCCTTGGAGCCTACATGCCTCAATGGCAGGTTCTTCACATTCGACGCGAGGTTTTCATCATTGGCCTCTAATCGGATGGTTCTACGGGTGTTTGATGCCGGCTCACTGATTCACACGCCGTAGATTGTACTTGTAGTACCTTGAGGGCCATTGTCATTATTGGTGGTACCTCTTGCATCTGTTAAAAGCTTTCACCATTGGCTGGTAATCAGATGATGTTCCTCCATGTTCGACTTCAGTTCATATATTCACATGCTTGAATTTGTACTTTGTTTGGATCGAGATGGAGCGCAAGACCCTGAATTTTGTCTGTTGAGATCTAGGCTGTGATTTTGTGGATTACTATGATTGTTACATGACTCATTCACTGGATGGATGTGACCATGCCTGAGTCTATTTATCGATCCTCACTGGATAGCTACACCCATACCTTGGATCTGGATTATTATGTACTCTACTATGGATGGTTGCGCCCATACCACACATATCATGTATTTGAGATATCAGTTGTACTTCTCCACGCAGGTTTTCCACCGGCAGTGTTTTCGGTTGGACATGTTCTCATAAAGCATTTCACCCCTCTCTCTCTCTCTCGGGCCTCATGCTTTAAGGGGCATCTATTACACAGCAATTTGTCACCATCCCTGCTACCCCTATCCCGTATCTTGGAGGACTCATTCCGGGACCTACGAGAAGTGACATGGCCTAAAAACACTTGCATTGCATTCCTCTGAACATGATCTTTGTTTTCCCTAAAGGCATCTCCTGCTGAAAAACCCTAAAAATAACTCCTTTTCCATTGGCGCGGTTTCATAGTTTAGCCCTCGTGCCAAGGGGGCAAATCCTCAAAAGAGGGTGCGCCAATTGGCACTCTGTCATAAAGTCGCACCCACACCAACCATATTAAGAGGTGTTTTTTAACAAATAAACAGTGGAAGTTTCATCCTAACAAATTCCTGGACTGCTATCTATCTTGAGTTGGGTGGTTTGGCTACGGATTTCCATAGAGAGGAAGTGGTTTGCCACCTCTCATGGAAGCTTCCTTGATGATATGGCCAATCCCATGATTATTGGTTATGATCCCAACTCCCCTTCCTCCATCTATAAAAGCTTGCCCATTTCCTTTGCAAGCTAGTTCTAGAGTTTCAGAATTCCCAAATTCCCAAGAGCTTCATGCTACAAGAGTCTTCTTGATTCCCTTAAGGCCAAATCTAAGCAAGGAGACTATTGTCCAAGATCCAAAGGGAGAGGCTTGTCCTTATTCCCGACAGGCTTTGTGAGACATGTTCTGCTGATGACCTGCCGAAGGAGAATCCAACATCAGAACATTGGTTGTACTCTCCTTTGATTGATTATTAATGAACGAATATTGGTTATGGTTCCACTCTTGTTATTATTTATTATGATGATGAGTTATGTCTTTTCTGACTGACATATAGTTGCGTATACTGGATTTTATGCTTGCGTTCGTATTGTTTCTTGTATGTGCAGGTGTCCATTCACAGAGATCATGAGGATTGTGATCTGCTGGATCAGAGGAACGAGAGCACCACCTCTCCTACAAATAATAGCATTGGAATACAGGTAGGCCTTCATCACTGGTCTGTTTATTTGCAATTAGGAACTTGCACTATAGCGTTTGACCACCTACATTGTCCACCACTTCATCAGTGAATGGAGTCAGGAAAGGATCATGTACATAAGCATCATTCAACTTCCTAAGATCTATGCATATCCTTATTTCACCCTTCTGCTTCTTTTCCTGTAGCACCATTGGGCTTACCCAATCAGATTCTTCTATGACCTCAATGATGCCTACCGTGAGCATCTTGTCTAGCTCTAAGCGGACCTTCTCCTTCTACTTTGGATTGAGATGGTAAGGCCTTTGCTTAATCGGTTTCACATCGAGCTTCAACGTGATCTTCATCACACCCAGGTCTCCTATTATCCCTTTTAGATCTGTAAACTTGGTAGGGAACAAATCCTATTATTCGTGGAGAAATTCATCAACCTTATCCGCCATCGGATCATCCCAGTAATCTCCAAACTTCAAGAATTTGGGCTCTGCCTCTGTACCAATATTTACCTGTTTCGTTTTTAGTGGCGTCGTTATATCAGGATTCTGAACCTGTGGACCCTCAACATCACGGTGAAATTATGTTTCAAGGATGTTAATCTTTCATGGATCCTCATCTTCTTCTTCAATGATTATGTTATAGCATTCTAGCGTGTGACTCAGTTGAGTAGTCCAATCAGATTGAATCAGGTCCAAAGGATCCTACGATATTTTAAAGATTGCTTCTTTCACTTCTTGTAGCGCTTCGTCAATACAGTCAAACTCGTCTTCAAAGATGAATGTCATTATGAATCCTTCGTGTAGAATATCCCATTCACTTGTACCATGGTAGAGCTCTATTTATAAGTACCAGTTTATCAGGATGACATCCAACGTGTGATAGAACAAGTGCACCCATTCAAGTTGGGTCTTCACTCCATAAGCTTCAACCCATTTGGCCAAATGTGTGCGCAGATCATCCTTCCCATCATACTTGTCTGTTATTCTTACCTTTGGCTTCCAAAAGCATGTTCTCATCATTCTCCTACACTCGCACCAATCATCAAAGCTACCCTTGTGCGTACCCCACCACCTTGCTGGTCTAGTGCATATTGCCCAGTCCAAAGCCTGGAAGCGCTGTTTTCTGGTACCTCCCTCTCAATTGCATCCAAAAAGATATCTAGATCATTCAGGCCATCATAAGTGGGCAGATCTCTTACCTCTGACGACACATAGCACAGGGACTGGGTCATCATGTTACGGCTTAGCATGTTTACTTCATGTAACCAATTCTGCCAGTGCTCTAATTCTTCATCAAAGTCTAAGGTGCAGGAACTCTCGCGATCCCATGTAATTCGTCCATCTACTATTGGATTCACCCAATATTAGTCTCACGCTATCATCCTATATATACAGTCCAAATCATCATCGCTCTCATAATCGTGGACTGATTCAATATAGCACGATCCTTCAGCAAGATCTAGGGGTACTATTACGCGGAGTGATTTCTTCTCAAATATCATCTTTCGCTTCTTTAGGTTGATTACCCCATTCATATCAGTAGCCCAATCAATGCCAAGGAGTGTACGGTAAGGGTTGTTGTCATCCACAATTTCTATTACTCCAAAGTCAGCCAACGTGCTTGCACCTTAAATATCTACATTCACCCCTTGTAGCCACCCCATGGGGATGATATTTTGTTGATTTTCCATCCTTAACTGAATTGGAGACAACTGTAGTGTGGGTCTTCCCATCCGTTCCCAAGTCTACTTTGGTAGGACACTCACGTCTGACCCTAGATCCAAAATAACCTGATCCATTTCATACTCTCTTATCTACACGATCAGTCTCATATCTCGTCCTATCCTTGTTTTATTCTTACCAATCTTCTGTACCACGCGTTGTTCACACTGAGTGTGTCCGACGCATCTATATATAAGCTCTTGTAATCCCTTCATAGACTTGCTGTCACGCAACAACTTCATGCAGGTCTCTAGAAAGGTTGTAAGTGTAGAAGGGTCCATTTCCTTATTAGTCTTATCCTTGCTCCCTGAGGTGGAGGTGTCAGCGAAGCTCTTCTTTGCTTCCATGAACATTTCAGGTGCACGCTCCAAATCAAATTCAGCCTCCTTCACTAGAGCTTTGCGAACCCATGCACTGTCTTCAGGTTATTTCCCCTTATCATCCCCTGTTGCAATTCCACTTTGGAGCACTATATTCACATTTGGATCCTCTTTGCGAGGCTCAAATCTCATCATCTGCAGGTTCTGAGTCAGTTGAGGTGGTAGTGCCCCTTTGTCGCATATCCGCAATATCAATATAGGATATTCCTTCATTTCATTATCAAACATGGTGCAATATTTGCACGATGGATGCATTGGGTTAGTGAAATCGCGAGCATAGTGTTCTAGTCCTCTGCAATTGTAGCACATTAGTTGTCCTCGACCTCTGCTAGGTACTCCTCTGCCTCAGCCTCATCCGTGCCCCTGGAAGCTTGGTCGTGCCATCCTTATGCTCTAGTCAGGGGGCTTCATTTCTGCCTACACCCTATAGGCGGGTGTTCTGTCCATCATCAATTCAACTTTTTCAGTTGTCCTCATCATGCCCTATCAACCTACAAAAGTTGCAGAACAGTTTTTGTGGTGTTTGTACAAACTTCTGTAGCAAATGATAGTTATCTGTCGTAGGTTTTCCTACTACCTAACATATGGTGCACCACAATGCAAGCCCCGTGCTCGGTCCTGCTTGAGCTTCCGACCTCAAAGGCATCGGTCCTCCTCCTGCAATATAGTTTGCAAAGACCGGGTAGTGGTCTTTGTCATGCTTCTGACCCTTGCATTTCAGGCACCATACCTCTTCACACACCTATGGTTGAACTGTTATGTCTTGCTTCAAACTTTGCATTTCAAGGCAACGATTTTGCGACTATGCATGGATCAAATTCAGATCCTACATTGGTGTTTCATGCAATCTCAATGCAATATTCAAGGCCTCTGCCTGAGTCGTTATCTTCTGTTGTGATAGCGCAACCCTTAGGTGTGGCAAGAGCGATGCCACGAACCACTTGTGGTGTTGTCCATTTGTTAAGTTCATATTAGCTTCACGGATTTTACATTTCAACCTCTGATCTAATTCCCAAGGTTTCTTGCCTAGTTTCATCTCGATTTCCTTGAACCCCACAATTGACTGTGCCTCAGATTTAGGCCTACTAAATTCTTTATTCAGCGTAGTCTGGATGTCCTCCACCCCAGTGTTTGAATTATCATTAGAGTACTTATTGTACCAGGTTAGCACGCGATCTTGGACAACACTAACGAGTGTTGCCTTCTTCATGTGATCATCTGTAATGCCCTTAGCTTCCCATACAACTTTCACGATGAACCAGAACTGGTCTGGGTCCTATTTCCCAAGCCTTTAAACAAAGTCAACTTCACTAATTTGCCATGTTGAACTGCGGTGAAGGTGGAAGTGGTATGGGTGAAGTCGCAGGTGATGGTGGTGAAGTTGGAGGTGGTGTGAGTGGAGGTGGTAGTTGTGGGAATCCTTGTCTTATTAATTGAATAGCACTTCGCAGAGAACTTGCACTACTCCGTCTTCATCACCTAATGGAGGTGAAATCAATGGACTATATTCAAGACCCTTTATTCATCCATTCCTGTAAGTCTTTCCGCTTCGTGTAGCTTTGAACATCAAAGTAGCTACATAACCTGTTTTTCACACAATAACATCTTAATCCAGGTATTTAAAGACTTCAAGTACTTACCTCGCGAACCTTTGAAAAAAAAGCGTCGCTCCGCCTTGCTATAGCTGACTGTGGTATCGACCGTGAATTTAGTCACAAACCCTCCTATGATGCGATCGAGCTAATGATCGACAGCGCTAGCGATCTTATCCTCAGAGGCTTCCAATCTCTGTACTAGCTCCGAGGTCCAGAGAATAGGACTGTCAAGTTTCCACCTTCCTTGGCTATCTGTTAGCTTCGCGATCCACTCATATAGCTCAACCAGAAAGGAACAGAAAGAGATATCATGGATATCTATATATAGGTACCTATTTAGCCATTGTCCCTTTGTCAATTATGGATTTTTGTTCTCCTATGTCATGAATTCGTAGATCTTCCTATCCAACTAGTCTATGATCTCTTTCTTAGTTGGATTCCAGTGATACAACATCACACATCTCTTATGCAGATTTCGGTCCTAGAAACGGTACCATTTGTTTGCTGCGTGGGGCCTGACCCAAGTTCAGCGTTAGTTAGCCAAACAAATCCCTACACTACTGGCCCTTTCGGCATCAGCCCACGTAGCGCGGACTGAAGTCTCACCCGAAGCAGTATGGGGGGATGCTAGAGCCAAGTTTTTGCACCCTGAGATGGTCATGATGTCAATTTATTCCTCCTAGTCATGCTTTCGTGCATGTCGTTAAGTTCTAGGGTTCCATCTATCTAGCCCTTTATTCCTCCCTTCGGTACCTTCGCAAAGGAGTATGATTAACCTTTGCGTAGCCCTAACCTACGATTTAGTTACTTTCACGCTACTAGAGCAGCATATCATTCTGATTCCCAAATTACCTTAAATGTCTTATTTATCTTACTAAACAATCACAGTTAGCATAGTGTAAACAGATATTCTTACTTGTATTCAATTAACTAACATAATTACATACATTCACGCATCACATAAGCATTGTAAATGAAATTCATACACAACAAGACAAGATGCATTAATAGGAAACAAAGACACAAAATTTGTAGAATACTTCTCTTTATTGATACCTTTAGATGATTACAGACTCTATCTGCCCTGTACACATAGCTGCAGGGGTCCACACACTCAGCTGCGGACTTCCACCCTAGGCCTCTGCGCACTCAACTGTAGAGCCTCCACCTTCACTAAGACCCGAAACTTAGACTTCTCTCCTTATCGCTCAAGACTTCTTACTTCTTCTACAACTTATTACTACTTAGAGCTTACTTATCTCTTTTTATACAATCCCATGGTCCGCAAACCATGGGTAGATCTTTACAGCTGACTTTACACTTTACAAAATGAGGGTGGACAACCCTTTATGACTCATGACACCTTCATGCTCTACGACCACAAAATGTGGAGACTCTACATCTTTATTAGAAACCTTGACCCAAAACATGGGCTTTTAGCCCCAAAACTATCCTTTGGGGATCCCGTTCCCAACAACTGTGTAACTACTTTTACAGATAAAACTTGGAAGGTCACTAAAGGAGCCCTGGTAATAGAAAAAGGACAAAAGGTTGGTACATTGTATTTTGCAATGGAATTTCTAATTATGTTAATGTGTTAACCTCTATAGGAGAAGATACGACATTGTGGCATCATAGGCTTGGGCACATGAGTGAGAAGGGGATGCAGATTCTTCACTCAAGAAATTTGTTGCTAGCTTTGAAGCATGTTCATTTAAAATTCTGTGAGAATTGTGCTTATGGAAACCAGAAGAGAGTCACATTCCTCATAGTTGGGAAAGAAAAGAAGAGCGAAAAATTAGAGCTTGTGCATGCATATGTATGAGGACCTACTCAAGTATCATCTCTTGATGGCTCTCATTATTATGTTACTTTTATTGATGATGAAACTAGAAAAACCTAGATTTATTGTATTCAAAATAAATATGATGTATTTAATACTTTCAAGAAATGGAAAGCTTTGGTTGAAAATGAGACAGGGAAAAGGTTGAAGTGTCTCAAATTAGAAAACATAGGTGAATATCGCAGCAAAGAGTTTGATAGGTACTATTCAGAGAATGGAATTCATATATAGAAGACTGTTCCGGGAACACCACAAGAAAATGGTGTGTCAAAAAGGATGAACAAGACAATCACGGAGCATGCAAGGTGCATGAGATTTCATGCAGGATTGCCTTTACAATTTTTTGCAGATGTTGTAGATACTGTTTTTTATCTAATAAATAGAGGGCCTTCAAGTTCCTTGGATGGTGGTATTCCAAAGGAGGCATGGACAGGTAAAAAGGTAAACTACTCATTTTTAAAGACTTTTGGTTGTGAAGCCTTTGTCCACATTAATAAATAAAATAGAACAAAGCTTGAGGCAAAATCAAAGAAATGTACCTTTATTGGATATGGTGTTAATGATTTTGGTTATCACTTTTATGATTATAAAAAACACAAAATCATTAGAAGTAGAGATGTCATATTCAATGAAAAGGTTTTGTATAAGGATCAACTGCAGGAAAATAAACAGGAAAAAGAAAACAAAGAATACACAGTGCTTGATGAGATCACATAAAAAGTGATGGTGCCTGAAAATCATAATGATCAACAACCACAACAACAAAAAACACCTCAAACACCTTAAATTGGTGTTAGAAGATCTACCAGGATAAGTAGACCCCCTGAATGATACTCTCCTTCATTATATTATGTATTGTTGACTGATTCTGGTGAGCCAAAATGTTATGAAGAAGCAGTGCAGTTAGAAACCAGGAAGAAGTGGGAGCAAGCCATGAAAGAAGAGATGAACCCCTTAGCACATAAACAAACTTGGGACTTAGTCAGATTTCCTGCAAGTTGAAAAACATTGCAGAATAAATGGGTTTATAGGTTGAAGGAAGAATATGGAGGTAGAAAAAGATATAAAGCTAGACTTGTGGTGAAGGGGTTTGCACAGAAAAAGAGTATAAACTTTGATGATATATTTTCTCCTATTGTTAAAATGACTTCAATTAGAACTATTTTAAGTCAAGTAGCAACTGAATATTTGCATCTTGAGCAGTTAGATGTAAAGACAACCTTTCTCCATGGGGATTTGGAGGAAGAGATGTATATGCAGCAACCACAAGGATATGAGGTAAAAGGGAAGGAGAAACTAGTGTGTAGATTGAAGAAGAGCTTGTATGGCTTAAAACAGGCTTCAAGGCAGTGGTATCTAAAATTTGACAGGTTAATGTTCGAACAAGGTTATACTAGATGTCACTCTAATCATTGTGTTTATCGAAAAAGGAAAAATTATGGAAGCTATATTATATTGTTATTGTATGTAGATGATGTTAGTGTCGGTATCTTCATCCCTCCATCAATGATCAAATTCTCTTGTTGCATTGCATTTTAGGTGTCTCGCTTGGTCAGCTGCATTCCATTAGGATCATGGATCATCTGACGATAGTGGCTTGTTGTACATTTTCCCTCATGTCCTTTACCTGCTGGCCCATTTTTATTCATCAAGATCACATGCAGTAAAATTCCAAGAGTCATTTATAGGGTTTCACTTCCATTAGGTCTAGGGTTTCATCAAAAAGGTCTCCAAAATGTCCAATAACAGTCAGCAGGCATGTGAGGAGGTTCCAATATCAATAAATTTCATAATCAAGTGCTCGGAGATGTATTTTAACTGAGTATTTTATGTTTTATTGTATAAATTCATGTAATTTCATTCCCTTCATATGTAAATCAGTTCAATGGAAACCCTGGTCACTTTCCCTAGCCTCAGTAGCTCCAACCCCCTACAAATCAAACAAAAAACAAGTCATTCAGTTCATCAAAAAGCTCAAATAAAGTCAAAAGCTCGAAAAACAGAGTTGAAAAAGTAAGTCACATTGCAAACATCATAAAAGTGGGTTTTATGAAGGAAAAATCAAAATCTCTTGTATATAAATCATCTCTACAATTCAAAAGCTCATTGGAACTCAAAGAAGAAAGATTGAGCACAGTGAAGCTCGTGTTGGAGAAAGGAAGCAAAATCGCAACAAAGAGTTCCAATTTTGGAGGAACGACACATTGGGTGAGAGGCGCAGTGCATTGGGCCGCCCTCCACAATGTTAAATTTATACTGGTGCGGTGCACTCAAAGGGAACGTCACGTTGGGTTTGAGGCACGGTGCATAGAGCTGCCAAGCCTGAATTTTTCAACAACTCCCTCAAATCGCCCAAAACGCTCAAATATTTCAGTGAGCAAGTAAGTCGTGATCTCCTCTTGGCTAGTGAAGATCGTCCCTTTTCCCTTATTTTTCCCTCACTCTACAGTCCCTCATATTACTTGTCCCTTGGTGGTAGAAAACCAAAAAACACCATAATTTCCTATTCTTCATCAAGAAAGCTCACTCACTAGCAGAAATGGAGTCGGATCCTTCATATGATCATGAAGAGGAGACACACAGTGATTCTCCTACAGAGGTACATGCACCTAGGAGGCCTCATAGAGGTGGCAAACACATACGAGAGGAACCTACTACCCTTGCTGAGCTACAAGCCTGCCCTCTCACCATCACTTGTTTCCAACACCAGTCCTACTATGAATTTTGTGAGATGGTTGCTAGAATTCAGTTTCACCATGAGTTGGCCCACTTGTTTGTGCTTCATTTACATGATGGTCAAGCCGCTCTAGCTGGTGTAACATTCACTTTAACACCAGAATCTATTTCTCTAGCAACTGGTATTCCTAATATTGGAGAGAAATGGAACAAAAGGCAACAAATAGACAGGAAAAATTATGAACCATACATCAAGCCTGGTTATTTGAGACAACTCAGGAGAGTTTTTCCTTTTCAGTACCTAAAATATTCTTATGCTCCTTTGATGAAACTAATAATGAAGTATTTCAGCCGTGAGGGCTGGTTTTCCTGCTTATATGCCTACCATATGAGGTTGCTGATGCATTTTACCAGGGTGAGGATGATGAATCTCCCCTACTTCATGTGCCGAAATATCGATAAGATGACCGCTCTAGTACAACACAAGACTCCTCAACAACAGTTCAACAATATATATCATTTTGCTCTCATTAAATTTTGGTCACCCATCAGCTTGGTTTGCAAGGCATCACTTGGGAGGACATCATTTCTCGTGAGTTTTTCACAGCTCCTCAGGGGCCTCTAGAGGCTTTGCATGAGACAGGTGAACCTTCATATCAGCATGAGGGTCATGAGACACAGACCGCTAGTATGCTGGTGTTGATCACCTATCAGAAGGGCACTAGACGGTTATTTGTAACAACAAAGCGAGTATTATCTCCACCCAGGGTGGAAGGGGTCTCACTACCTTCATCAGCACAACAGGTTCAGGATAAAGTCAAGAGGACATTACAGGATGAGGGACCATCAGGTGAGTGGGAGACTGATTTCATTCTCATTGAGGGTGATGATCCTGATATGGGCCCGCAAAGCACAAAATATCAAAGAAGTCATCCAAGAGTAGCAGGCAGAGATCAATGATTTGTCCCTCAACTTGGAAAGGGCTAAGTGGATAATAAAGTACCTGGAGTAAAGAAATAAGTAGCTTGAGGATCAGCAGGCGATTATGGAGTTGCAAAACATTCGGGAGAACCGCCAAGCTGCCAAAAGGAGGAAGGTGAAATTCACATCACTTGAGCAAGAGATCAATGCCGATCGGGAATCATGGCTTGAAAGAGTTAATATCCACTTAGAGAGGTTTTTGGAGAAGGCTAAAAAGGAGAAGACATTGTTGAGACATATGGCATATCATTACATGGCGAGAAACAAAGTCTGCAAGGCAAGAATCAGGAGCTTAAAGGCAAAATTGAAGAGGGCATCAAGGAGGCGAAAGGAGATTGATAAACTTTAGATATTAGCCTAGGATGCCTTGGCCCAACACAATGCTTGATGGAGAATACTCAGCCCAAATTTCAAAAAATTTGGGGCACTTTTTTCATTTTTGGAATTTTTGGCACAAAAAACAGAGTTTTCTGCCCTATGCGACGCACCACCTGGCGCTCGCTTTTGATGGGAGCCTCCAAATGAAAAAAAAACCAGAATTTTTGGATTTGGCATGGAGAAATATGCTTGCCTACCAATGGACAAGAAATTTTGACAGGATTTGAGCCCTCAGAAAGGTCAAAAACACTCAAAAAATGACCTTACTGCCCCTATTTTTACACACAGGAAGCAGTGCTAGGAGGTTTAAATTTTGGAGGGGAAAATGGAGGCCAAACTGAAAAATTCCACTTGGGTTGGAAATTCGA
Organism: Pinus taeda; assembly: GCA_000404065.3. NCBI lineage: Eukaryota > Viridiplantae > Streptophyta > Pinopsida > Pinales > Pinaceae > Pinus > Pinus taeda. The sequence goes on from APFE030384753.1 coordinate 114,738, forward strand.
CAGGTAGACCTTTCCAAAAAGCACACTTGGAGTTAATTTTGACACAAGAAGGCCTTCAAAACTGGCTCCAAACAGGCGCTATGCATAGAGAATCAGGTGCGTCGCATAGAGGAAATTTGGCCCAATTTGACCAAGTATACTCTGTTTTTCACCTAGATTTTTCCAGTTTTACTTTTTCTTCTTAATACTATCAAACTTATGATGTAATTGAATGTAAATGGATGGATCATGATGTAAATATCTCAAATTTTCACTTATGGAGGTAGATTCATCTATCAAAAAGTTGTTTGAAATTGAATGAATCAGTTCCCTTGTTTCTAGAGGCATGCTGTTCCACTGCCTAATTTTTAGTTCTCAATTTAGAATTAGTTGGAACATCTCCTAAACATATGAGCTCGACCCCTAGAGGCTAGGATGAGCTATGGTTTGTCTATATTATGTGGGTCTTCAGTTATTAGCATGGTTGGACTTTTGAGAAAGCAAAGAGCTTCATTGTACACCCATATCAACATTTTGGCTAAGGAAATGAGACCAGGGTTTGCAGCACTCTTTGGGATTCATGTGGCATTTTTTTTTGGTACAATGATTTTCTCTATATTTGTAAATTTACTTATGTGTTATGTATGTCATTATCTATCTTATTTCTTCTTAACTAAATCAAACAAGAGTGAAGGTAGAATCCACTGAAATTGCAATGCTCTATCTAAGGTTTGCTTTAGTTTTTTGATGTTTTTAGCTATTTGAAGAGGATCCATGGCTTCTCTTCCCTCTTTAACTCCTCAGTTGTCTAATCCCTCCATCTCATTCGATTTGAAGTGCCAAAATCAGTTGCCTACCTTGCCCCATTGAGATCTCTGCAAGACTGAGCCTCATTCCCTACACCCAAGATCTGTTTTTCCATTAGAGCCAATAGAAACATCATTTTATTCAATCAAACTCTTTGCACATATACCCAGCCTAATATTAGTAGTTATATCAGTCATCTCAAGCCTTTAGTGATCATATTTTGCTGAGATTGACCATGAGAGAGCCCTATCCCGACCTGGTAGGGCTAGCTACCAAGTTAAGCGTGGTTTGATGTTGGCCTTGGATCCTACCTTTCTCAGCCTGAGGTAGATTTAGGCACTAACAGATGACATGCTTGTTGCAGGTTCTAACATGTAGGAAATAAGTGTGCTGAAAAGAAAATTGTCAAACTCATTTGTAATGAAGGATTTGGGTGCTGCAAAACAAATCGTTGGTATGAGAATAACTAGAGACAGTAAGAATCAAAAATTAACATTGTCTCAGAGTGAGTACATAAAAAAAGTGTTGAAAAGGTTTAATATGCAGAATGAAAAAATAGTTAGTATACCTTTGGCTAGACATTTCAAACTAAGTAAGGAAATGTGTCCCAAGACTCAGGAATAAATGGATTATATGTCTAAAGTTCCATATGCATCAGCAGTTGGAAGATTAATGTATGCAATGGTCTCCACAACGCTTGATATTGCACATGCAGTGAGAGTTGTAAGCAAGTACATGAACAATCCAGGAAAAGAACATACAATGGTAGTGAAGTGGATTCTCAGGTATTTCAGAGGTACCACAAATCAAGCATTATGGTTTGGTGGTTCAAACATTTCTCTACAGGGATATGTTGATGCAGATATGGCTAGTGATAGAGATAACAACAAGAGCACCATAGGGTATGTGTTTATTGTAGGTGGAACAATTTTTAGTTGGGTCTCAAAATTGGAAAGTGTTTTTGCACTCTCAACCACAGAAGTAGAGTATGTTGCTACTACAGAGGCTAGTAAAGAAATGATTTGGTTACAAAGATTTCTGGATGAATTGGGTAAGAAGCAGGAGTTGGGCAGGTTATACAGTGATAGCCAAAGTTCCATACATATTGCAAAGAAATATGCATTTTATTCCAAGACTAAACATATACATCTCAAGTAACATTTCATATGGTCAACATTAGAATATGGACAGTTCAAGCTGGAAAAGATACACGCTAGCTAGAATCCTGCATATATGTTAACAAAAGTTGTAACCAGGGAGAAACTGAGATTCTGCTAAGTTTCAATTGGTCTTCAAGTATGATGAAGAAGATGAGAAACAGCGAGTTCCAAAGTGGAGTTATTGTCCAACAAATGAAGCAATGATGGAGTTGCTATAATTAGTCTCCAAGTGGGAGATTGTTGGGTGTGGAGCCTGATTATCTTCTTTATTTAGAGGTATCTCCACATTGGACCCCAGTTTGTAATCTGGTGGCAATGCCACCTGTAAACTATATGCGAAAAGGGGGCTCTAGGGGGTGCGTCTCTGATCTTTGGTAGCCCCCCCGTGGCGGGGGATAGGGGGAAGCACTACCAAAGCAAAAATTAGATGTAAAATTGCCTTGTAAAATGTTGTAATTTTGTAGTCAATCTGGGTCGTTCATTAGGCATAGATCTAACTATAGAAGTTATGTTTAATTTATGGAATTTTTTCCCTAGAAGGCAACCCCTCCCTATATATGAGGGAAATGTATTGTGTATATGTAGATCTGTATTTTGAGTGAGGAAAGAGAGAGGAGATTGAGAGCAAAGAGGGAATTACAACGGATCTGTTGTAGGTTGTATCTCTTCATTTTACTGGATAATATAACAGGAAGTACTAGCTGATTCTCCATGAATGTAGACCAAATTGGGTGAACCACGTATATATGTGTCTCTCTTGTTTTATGTGTTTTTGGTGTTTATATTTCTGCAATATATTTTATGTGTTCCATTCCTCTGTAATATATAATTTTCTAACATCATGTAGTGACAAGAGTGGTATTGGCTACAAAGAAAAATCTGAAAAGGATTCATGTCCTTCTATGACAACAAAAGGAGATGGATATGCAAAATCTACCAAGAAGGTAGATCTCCTAGCTAAATCAAGATATCAAGACTTTCAGGAAGAACCATGGAAAACAATTCCTCAAATAATATTTCCTCCCAGGTATCAAACTATCTTTTATGGTCATTTTTATTCATGTGGAAGGTTTGTACATAGAGTTGTAGAACGTCTCATGTATGTTTGGAATGAATATAGTTCCAGGAGAACTTTTAGAAATGGATATTCCAAATCTTTTTAGAATATCAACAGATTTGATCATTTGAGAGATGATTGCGAATGCTAAAAATATAACAATTTTGGACATTTGTATAAAGATTACATACTTGGAATCTCTTCAAAGGAATTCTCACAAAATCCGAATGAACAAGTAGGAAAAAGAAGACTGAAAAATGTGTTATCGCTCTCAAGGCTCAAATAAATAGAAACATTTGGTATGTTGATAGTGGTTTCTCAATGCATATGACTAGAGATAAAAATAAGTTCATATCCTTGAAGGAAAAGAAGGATGGAACAATGTCTTTTGGAAATGATGGGTCTTCAAACGTCATAGGAGCAGGTATGGTCACACTTGGAAGTAAGGATGAATTAGTGAAGTATGTGTTATTGGTTGAAAATATGAATCACAATCTACTTAGTCACATGTTCGATCAAGGACACACGATGATATTCAACTTTAAGAAATGTGAAATTAGGAAAGGAAAAATTGGAAAAATTGTGGCTACAACAAGAAGAGCTCCAAATGACATATACGTTTTGGATGAAACACATAAAGGGTGCTTTTTGAAAAAATAATTTGAAAGTTGGTTATGGCACAAACGAATGGGACATATAAATTTCGACAATTTGGTCAGGATCAGCAAAAAGGAAGCAATAAGATAAATGCCTAAAATTTCAAAACCTACCAATACAATATGTGAATCCTGTCGGCATGACAAACAAAACAAAGTTGAGTTAAAGACAAAGGAAAACTTTGTGTCATGCACTTTTGAATAAATACATACTGATCTATGTGGTACTATGATAACAAAAGGTTTAGATGATGAATTATACTTTATGCTAATGATAGATGATTATACCAGAATGACAATTGTCAGTTTATTCGAATGTTTCAAAATCTATAAGGTGGCTTTAACATGAGTCCAAGTGTAGCTGACTTAAGGCCAAAAGGTACAAATGGTAAACATGCAATGTAGTTGTACAACTCAACACAAAGGAGCCTCTAGGGTATAAAGCCAAAAAAATAGTGAAGAAGTAAGAGAATGAGTCTTCAATGCACAAGTCATGGCAGACTAAAGAGGACTCCTGAGCCTACGCAATACAGCAACATGGGCAACATATGATAGTGAGGACCTAACTAAGATGCCCATGTAAATATTGTCTTTACCATCATATCATGATTATATAATTCGGCGAGTGAAAATGGTTTTAGAACCAAGACATGATGGGATCGACCCTATGAAAAAAATATCGCAGTATGAAGGCGAGTATGCGAAATGTAGTGGAAAATGATATCCCTAAACTATATTCTAGTGAAAAAATGATACCTGCCATGATGGGTCTATAGTCATGGAACCAAAGAAATATCTTAAAAAATATCCAAAGTATCCTTAAAAACAACCCATGCCAACACTCCAAGTAAAAAATGTCAAAAATCCCACAAAAAAAAAAATTAATAAACTTTAGAAAAAGTAATTTTCATATGTCAACTTATATAAAGAATTTTTTACTCACAATTCTTCATTTGTGTTTTGAGCAATTGGGTGGAGCTATGGAGAAAAAACCACACAAGCTTACTCCATCAAATTCATCCATTCAAACAACCTTCAAGCTTCCAAGTAACCTTCTAACTGAGTTTTCAAATTTGACTGTGGGACTTTATTTAAAAAAAAAACTCTTTGCATACACGCAGGTTGGACACATGTGAACTGCGTATAGGAAAGCCCTATACACGACTATTTGAATACCGAACCCGCCTGTGCTCGAATTCAAAATTTGAAACATGGTTCTAATGATTCAAAACATCATTTATTTTTGTAGAATGTTGATTCCTTGGCATTAAAGAGAGCATAGTGTGATTGATAATGAATTAATGTAAGATTAAAATGCATTAGATGCCTTATGAGGATGCAGATTGTTAAAAATTTTCAAAATGCCCAGTATGAAGGAAAATACTAGGTTGCTTGAGATGTTAATCCATTACTAGAATCCAGAAGAAGATGATTTTATTATTAATCATATGCCTCTGAGGATTGAAATAGAGGATTTCTATTTCATCACAGGTCTTTCCCATGGGGGAGAGAGGGTCCACTCAATAGGAAGAACAAGAGGTAGTCTTAGTGTGGAAGACTATGTACGCATCTACTGTCCAGGAAACACCGAGAAGATTGGAACCCAGATTCCAATCAAACATGTACAATGTCTATCCCTGAGAATCCTTTTTTTTACGATTTCCAAATTAAATGGTTCAAATTCTCTACATCAGGCCTCTCGTGTTTCAATGAGTCTTCTAGTGGAGTGTCTCGCGACAGTATTTGATTAGTGCACACCATAGTTAGCCAATATGAAAAAACAACTTACTTCTATCCAGAAGGGTCAGACAAAGAAATTTGGATACATAACCATCTTGTGTTCCTTCTTCTTTGAGAGAGTACATGGGCTTTGTCCCAAGGTATTATCCACCATCAGCAGCCCAAGAGATCCACGGATGGGTAGGTGGGTTGATCTAATGAAATGACAGGGGGGTGGTGAGGTCCCTAGGAATGCATTTGATGATGAGTTCTTCCTTTGGTGGGAACAATAGGTCATTGTGGTCAAAGACTACCCTTATGCCAAAATGGACTTTAGAGAAGATTCAGATCTGGTGTTTCTACCAGATGCAACACGGGGTGCCATGGGTACAAATGTTTTTTAATTTTGAATTTTAAGATTTTTTGGATTTTAAGTATAAATGAACTAAAAATATTTTTGATGAGACAAAATACTTACAAAATTATTGATCATGACACATACGTTGGACCAGTGATACTAGATTGTCTTCCTCGACGCAAGTGTCGTGGAAGAGATGCATAAGAAGCCACAGAAGAGACTGAGAGGACCCTCCATGTAGTCCAAAGAAACCTAGCCAGGATAACTCACCAAGAACCTATGATGGCTATAGTGGACCTACCAGAGGAGATGCAACAATGTGTGGTAGGAGTACCACATGATTGGGTGTGTCTATTTCAGTGAGTGGCAAATGCCATTGTTTTCTTCCTTATTTTTCATCCTGAGCAAGATCGCTAGATTGATGATCATATATTTTTTTATTAGACATGATGATGGGCATAAGCCCTAATTTTGTAGGACAATTTGTCCCAATTTTGTATATTATTTTGGACACAAAACCCTATCTATGTACAAATGGTTTATCATGATGATCATATATATACAGATGATACTTCGATTATTTTTTATCTTTTAATGTGATGAATGATTTATATGCCAATCTAATGCTTGATTAGCGATAGAATCTTCTAATGAATTTTTGATCATGGAATATGAATAAATGTGATATAAACAAATGTTCTCTGTAATAAACACATTCTCAGAAATTGGAGATATAAATAAGGATCTCTCCCACGATAGATGTTATTCAGTTGAGATACCACCAGTTGTGAATCAAAATAAATTATTAATGAATCAATACCAAGGGATATTGCCTCAGATAGTAAATTAATAACATAAGTATATTCGATGATATTATTTGAAGCGAGACTGATACATATGCCTCTCGAAACTAGCAACTGGCCAGATGGATAATAAATTTCCCAAGACGCAGAAGCAAGGTTCCAGGTGTGTCTATTGGCACCATCGGCGAACCCTAGATATATCAAATCATCCATCAATACCTTCTAAAATAGATCAAAAATATCAACATCATTATAAAACCGATATATAGATATGCACAAAGATACAATATTTACAATCAAGGAAATGCTAGGTCGGAGCCTAAGAAAAATACTTTTTAAGACAAAGCCCATTTATGGGCTCCACCAACTCGTTTCCCTCATAATAAATCAACTCATAAGCTCCCTTTTTCAAAACCTTTTTGACAATGAAGGGACCATACCACATAGATTTAAACTTCCCTACCCCCAAGGCTTCTTTGTCTTAGTCATAGATCAAGACAAGGTTTCCTTTAGAAAAAACTCTAGGATGGACAACTTTATCATATTGAGATTTTACTCTATTTTTATCGAGATGTTCCAAATGAATGAGGCATTCTTCGAGACTAGAAGTATCAAGAAGAAGCTCAACAACTAATTTAAGGGAAGGAATTTCACATTCCATGGGAAAAATGGATTTCAACCCATAAAATAGTTGAAAAGGAGTAAAATCAGTGGCAGTCTTAACTAACATTTGGTATGGCCAAAGTGGCAGATATAACATAATGTGCCAATTGGATTGAGCTTTGTTAATTGTCCTCTACACGATGATTTTTAGGGATTTATTCATGGCTCCAACCTGCCCATTGGCCTGAGGATAATACAAAGATGAATGCTCCTGTCAGAAACCCAACTCAAGAGCCAATTCAGACATCATTTGATTTTTGAAATGACTTCCATGGTCAGTGAAAACCTCTTTAGGAATACCGAACCAGAAAATAATTTGATTGAAGAGAAGTAAGGTTGTTGTTTCACAATCATTCTTGAAAGTAGGCATAGCCTTGTCCCACTTAGTAAAGTATTCTATGGCTATGATGATATACTTGTGATTACTTGCTGAAGGCAGAATATAAGTAGTAAAATCAATACCCCACTTCGTGAAAGGACCGACGAGGATCACAGGGAAAAGTGGAGCTGGATGTGCACGTATTTTCCGAGTATAAACCTGACAAGGTTGCAATCTCTTGACCACTTCAATACAATCTTTAAAAATCAAAGGCCAAAAGTAACCAGCACGCAAAAAATTTTGGGTTGTTGTAAGCCCAAATAGATGACCACCACAAGCTCCACTTTGGCAATCATTAAGCACAAACTCAGCTTCTTCTAAGGTTAAACAACGTCTAAGGATTGAATCAACCCCATAATGATATAAAGTGTCAACTACAGTAATATAGTTTTTAGCGAGGTGAAGTAATTTTCTACGTTCATCCTTCGAAAAAGTGAGCAGAAACTTCGATGTATGGAGATATATAATAATATCTCCATACCAAGGATCTTGTGAGGAAATAAGAAAAAGTTGTTGGTCGGGAAAAGTTTCCTCATAAATGATTTCTTCCTCACAAGGAAACTCGGAGATCAACTCTACAAATACTAAATATTTCTTAGACTTAGCGGACATGAATTCGAGATAGAATTATTGTAAAATGACAATCCATCTATTGTGTTTGCCCCCAATCACTCGCCTACTGAGAACAAATTGAAATGGATTGACGACTACTAAGACGAAAGTTTTTTGAAGCATAATATAATGTCTAAGTCACTAGACAACATGGAAAACTACCAAAGCTAATTTCTTTATGGGATAATAGTGCAGTTCAGGACCCACTAAGCCTCAGCTCAGATTGTAGATTACATGCTCACATAAAGCATCATCCTCCTAAACCAGAACCATACCAATAGTCAATTTTGCTGCAATGAGATATAAAAGGAAGTCTCTGCTATAATTAGGTGGAATCAACAAAGGAGAAAAGGTTAATGATTTTTTCAAAGAATAAAAGGAGCATTGCATGAAATCATCCCATAGAAATGGGACCCCTTTCTTAAGAAATCTCATAAATACTTTAGTAATCTTGGCATAATTGGCTATAAATCTCCTTAATAAATTGGCTTTTCCTTGGAGACTGTTAAACACACATGGATAGCAGGAGAGATGTGAAAGATAAAACATGCAATACAGTTTTATTGACAAATGATATACATATATAGTACATTATGTGACCGTTGGGATTCACATCCCAAGGTCTCTTGGACTGCTTTTGTCCATTCGACTTCCACACTAACCCATTT